>BGPR01004659.1:13494-107450 GCA_013235015.1 Araneus ventricosus | reverse complement strand
AAATTTAAAACAAAACTTAAAGATAGTTTATAACTAACAAAATTGACTGCAGGAATCAACGACTTTTACCGTCAGAAACTTTTTAATTTTCTCTGGCGGCCTTAACTTACAAAATGCTATTTAAAATAAATTGGCAAAACCAGCGGGACACTCCACCAGCTCCAGCCCCTGGACCTATTTCGGCAATTTTTATTTCATAAGAAAGCTTATGGCGTCTGGATATGTCATTAATGATTGCCTGCCCCACAACCCCCTCCATTTATGAGAGAAATCGAAAAAAACCCTTCTTCTTTGTACATTCTTTATGGAGTAAAACCATGGCAGAGTCCCCCAGCACTAACTACCTGACAGATTTCGACAATTGTTATTTCATATCAAAGCTACTGGCCCATAGATATGTAATCAATGGTCGCTTCCAACCCTTTATTTTCAGAGATATCGCAAAATAAAACTTTGTTACAGTCCTTAAGCCTCTACTACCGGCAATTCGCCAAGTTGCAGGCATAGCCACGGGCTATTAATTTTATGGGCAAACAGCTGATCGCCTTAGGCGGCTAGTAAAATTTATATTTTATTAATTATTTTTAATTCTTTAATATAAAATGGAGTACGCAACTTTTTAAAATAGTATTTTCTTATTTGTACTAATAATGAAAATGATTATGTGTCTGTTGTATGTTGGCACTCTGCAGGGCATACTTTTTAGCCAAGAGTTACTAAATTTGGTAAAAGCAATATTTTGGAGGGTGGGATGTGCGAACAGGTGCAATGTTTTAAAACTTTAATAAAAATTTTATATGTGACTACCTTCGGAGCACTTTTTTTCAAATTTTTAAATTTTTAATGAAACATTCATGTTTTTAATTAAAATGAGTTATAAAACTGAGAATTACAATGCAATTTCATTGGAAATTTAATTCACTTTCAAATTATAGGCAATTTTTAGCAAAATTTTAATGAAAATTTGCACTTACGCCAAACCTCCTATAAGAAGTTGTATTGAATATATTTCATCAATATTTGCACAGTATATAGCTAACATGCTTATCTGTGTTATGAACTAGGATATTTTTAATACCTCAAAAGGTGTTGGAGATATTCCAAACTTTGCGAACAAAGTGAAATTTTTATAAAAAAATCATCGATTTTTCTCACTAAAAAGTCAATAAAATAAATAAATATAGGCAGAGAGGTTAGATTCTAGTTCATAACATAGCTAGAAACAATAAAACATTTTGGCCAAATTTCATTTTAATATCTTAAAAACATTTTCCAAAATTATGTTTGCCGCGTAGAAAAATATCGAAAATTCCAATTTCTCAGAAAACGCTTTTAAAGATTTTCATAGAGTACAAAAAATTTTGCACACATCTTAGAATCTTAAAACTCGCCGTATTTACAAGTCAAACCTTCTTTTAGTTGATTTTAAACGACTTTTGTGTTCTTTCAGCTTTTCAGATTTTTTCTGAATAATTTTGTATAGTAGATAGTTAGTGGCGTCTCGATATCTGAATTAGCTTTTTGTCAATTTTCATGTAATTTTTAAGCATCTATGGATAAATTTACACTTCAAAACACATGAAAACAGGTAACAGTTCAAAATAAATGGAATTAAATTATAAAACAGCAATTTGAGCGCCAAAAAGTAATTTTTATTGTTGTAATTACTGTTGTGTTGTATTTTTTTAAAAAAGCGTCGCCAAAAACCAATAAAACAATAAAAATAAGAAATTGAAGCTTAAATCTATGTTTTTAGACAATATATTGCTTGAGAATTTAAATATAGTTGTTTAAACTAATTATTTGTATTTTTAAGGCTCTTTTAATTGCCACTTCCGGTATCAGAATACTTCCGGTTATTATTTATGGTATAACTTTATTTGTAATTACGGCAGAAACAAAAATAAAGCATTTTTAGATACCTAAATGTATGGACTACAAAATGAACAAATAAAACAAATTTCGAAAATTTTCTGCAAAACGAGGAATTTAGGGTAGTCACATACCTTAGTTAAGGAAAAAAGATAAATTCCCAAAATATTACCTCCTAAAAATGATTTTTACACTGTCTTAAAATTTTAAAAAAATATTTATTTTTTCAATGATACCAAATTATTTGCCATTCAATGTTTTCCTTACTTATGAGAATTTTTAAAAAAATATTTTTGTAGAACAAAATATTGCTTGCTGTAATGAAAATAGAATGAATTTCATTGTTTCTTCAAATAGCATTTTTTTATACTTGCTCTCCGGAAATAATGATTTTATTGAATTTCAATTGAATCTCTTATGCGTAATTTGATATTAATGGTTCCCATAACAAAGTAATTTAAAACTTTAAATTGTAACAGGCATTTAAATGGTGTTTCTTTAGAAGCCTTGCACCTTCTCAGCTCATAGTATGAACATCTCTAATGGAATCAAATGACTGAGCGCGTCAGCTAACATCTAATTGCATTTTGTTAGCGTCAGCTTCACTTCCTTATTCCGAAAAAAGCCTTTGATTCCAAAATAAAAAAGTAGAGGCGCATTTTACGTCTATAAAGTCAGATATATAGGGCAACTTATATATAAAAAAATTCAGTTCAATATCATTACTATTCAGAAAGAAAGGCATTACAACGAGCAGAATTCTAGCTTCTATCGAAGAGAAGCTAAAAGATGAGGGGTCGTACACAAATTGATACTTTTTAAACTTATATCTTTGAATAGTTACATTGAATTGTATAGTAGTGAGAATTTGCTGAATACCCATGAACACTTATCAATTACGTGCATAACTTAAATTCCAGCTAATTAGGTACTATAAATAACAAAAATTTAATTACTTTAATTATATTATTTACATGATTATTAACCAGTTACATATTGTTACAATATTATGGCCAATCGATATGTTTAAATATATTTCTTTTATGGCCAAACGATTTTTTTTTATTAATTTCTCTTCTTAAAAAATTTTAATAATTCTACAAATATATTTTTTTATTCGTTACAAATATTACATGTGTTCATGGGTATTCAGCAAATTCTAACCACTATACAATTCAATATAACTATTCAAAGATATAAGTTTAAAAAATATCAATTTGTGTACAACCCCTCATCTTTTAGCTTCTCTTAGACAGAAACTAAAATTCTGCTCGTTGTAATGCCGATATCTTTCTGAATACTAATGATATTGAACTGATTTTTTTTATAAGTTGCCCTGGATATCTGACTTTAAAGTTGTGGGAAAAAAATTACACTATGTTTTGCGCATGCGACAGTAAAACATTATTTACTAAAAATGCTCATATTTCCTGTAATATTCAAACACCTTTTTCCATATTTTTCCAAAATGCTTTTCTAAAATATTGTCATTTTCTCTGTAGGTTTCGTAATAACATAAAATTCTGCATGTTATAAGCAAAAAACAGGCGGGGAAATTTGGAATGTTTTAAGAAAACCTTTATATCTTCCCAAATATTTCTGCTGAGTTTACGAAAATTCCTGTAAATATCATGCATATTACCATTCATGCATAACCATTTCTAAAAGTTTCATCTTGTTATCAGTATTCTGTGAAGCGGGGTGGGCCAAAAACGTTTTTGTCTTCATCAGCTTGTAGCTCTTCAATGTAAAATGTGAGTTACAGTCTATTATTCACATGGTCGAAGTTTAAAAACAGCCAGTTAAATCTTTCCGGAGAAATTCTAAAAAATGTGAAAATTTGAAAGTGTATAGATACTTTTGGGCATATAGTGTATTTGTCATCGCTAAACCACTAAACTTGCTAAGTTCATTCTTAATTCGAGTTTATTGGTTAACATATGTTGATTTCATGTTACCCGTTTTTACACAGAATGTTTTATTCATAGAGACCATGAATTCAAAAAAAATGTTGGAAAATTATTAACTTTAAAATAATTTCACTTTTCTCTTTCATATATAAAACGATAGCTGACAGTGTAACCATAGATGTCTAAAATGTTTGAAAATCGGGTTAAAGACCGTTGATTGAACTAGTGAATAGTTCACTATCCGATAAAATGATGAGGACATTCCTCTACCTATGAAACTAGGGAGTACATTCGCCCTGTCAAGATGACACATCATTAAATGCGTGATCGTGCAGTTGTCAGCAGCAAGCAAGAGCTTCTGTCAGCAGTCGGGGAACACAGAAATTCGTATTCGTGCGATAAATAGATGAGAAATAGTTTTAGGGAGAAACTTCTGTATCTTTGTTCTGGCTTCGGTTTCATCAAAATTGGTTTGCGTTTATGAGTACTAGTGCCGGTACTTCTGCCCAGTCTCAATGCCTTCGGTTATTTGTCAAATGTAGTTTGATATAAAAAAATACTAACATTTACACTGGTTCTACACGAAGGAAACTTCTTTTGACCGTAGATATAGTTCTGTATGAACAAGTCGGATGATGTCTGTAGTATTTTCAATTTCTAAATGATTCTATATGCTGAATAAAAATTTATTCACAGTATGCATTACAACAAAGATAATTTAAGTTCAATTGGCTCAAACACTCGTTTCCAAAATTGTAAAATCCTTCATCCAAGTGTAAATTTTTAAATATTTATAAAAAGCAAATTGCCTGAATTTCCTTTTCTAGCCTTATCTGTCTCAATAATTTTGAATATTTATAATATGATCTATACTGTATGCTTTTCTAAACTCTTTTACTTGACTTTTTTCCTGTTTGTAAGGCTGGAATATTGTAATAAATTTTGCACTCATTTTCTGGTGTACTAGAATTATGAAATTTTGTAGATCATTTCTTCCAAATGACAATAACAATTTTGCAACTCTTAATATTCAATTAATATATTAATTTAATTTAAAAAATTGTTTCATTCAGGTAGCTCCATCTAGTAGTCAATTTGAGAAGTATGAATTTTTAGAATATTAATAATCATGAATTTTGGAATGACTAAAAAGTACAAGATAATAAAAAAAAAGTTTTGAACACATTTATAACTGTAGTAAAAAGTAGGAAATAATGTTTTTGATCTAAAATCAAGCAATATTGTAAAAGAAAGTAAGACGCAATGAATATCGTAAGAAAGAAATTCATGGATGTTCATTAAATGTTAAAATACAAGGTGGTCATAGATTATTGAACCCATTTCAAAAATTAATAAAGAACTAATAATGTTACAATCGCGTTTTCTAATGAGAGAGCAAATAAAGTTTTTTTGTGATAGGCGGAAAATGCAATGACAAATGACAGGTGCTTTTCAGGGTCAGAGAACATAGTTTATATCACAGATAAATCTTAACATCAGAATTTCTAAAGGAAATAACTTGAATCGTCGCTTTTTAAAAGTCCATATATGTGATTTTGAAAATAAGCCAAGATAGTGTGCATAGATTGTGGAACTAGTCATGGAGCAAAAAAAAAAAAGAGCGAGTGTTGCTGAAGATGACATGAAGGCAATTTGCTTACAAAATTTCCTTACTTTCTGCTAAATTTTGATTGAGACATGTAAAGATTTTGCACAAAGAAATCCTGGTGAAAAGAAAAATATTCTTCCAAATATGTCAGTTCAACTTCAGTTAATCATAATTTTTCTGTTAATTGTAGACATAGAATAATCTGCATCAGTGATATGATCAATGAATGGTAAACTAATAAATGATTGCTTTAAATATTAAATAAATTATCTGAAAAGGAACGGACATTTCCTTCATTAATATTGCATTGTAGACACATGTTGCAAACGCTATACTGGCAATGTTCCAGAATATTTTCAAGAAAAATACCCTGGTAAAAGAGTAATTAAAATATCCTTATCCTAAATCTCCTATGATACCAAATAAACCTTGACATTATGTATAAAGACGACTCTTGATTAAAAAATACAAATATCGAACAAGCACTTATAAAAATAATTATTGTCTTTCACATGATTGACGTTTCTTCCGCTTGAAGAATATGAAATATAATATTTTCGTGCGTTTGAAACAATCAATCAGAAGGAAATGATTAAGCAATGTATTGGATGCCTATCAGTTAAGGACAGTTATTTGCGCATTTACATTAAATGCAATACACTTCGCTGTCAAGTTCTTGTGTATGTTAGGTGGGTAAAAAAATCCTCCTAGCGAATTCTTGTGAAGGTGAAACTTTCAGTAGAGATTATTCTACATGCATCAAAATTTTATAGCTTTAAGTTTAGTTTGGCTAAAAATAAGTCCCGTTTCCGAGTCCAATGATGGCTATTTTATGATGATTTTTGCAATTTTCAACCTCGATCACATGACAAAGATAGCACCTGAGCCGGCACAACCCTTTCGAAGCTTCCACATCATACCAGCGTAATGAGCTTTCAAACCGAGGAATTTAACGTGGATCAGGCATACCTGCCCGGTTGTTTATTGGATATAAATGAATCTCAAACCCACGACCCTCCATGTTGATTTTAAGAATTTTTATTGCTTTAATAGAAAATCATTTAAGATTCCTTCATAAAAGTAGTAAATGTTAAGATTCCTTCATAAAAGTAATAATGTTCTCATATTATCACTTATAAAAGTTGATTGGTTTAGATATTCATTTAAGGATAAATTAGAATTGATTGAAACATATTTTACACGAATTAACGCCAGAGGAAAATATATTGTAACTCGAAATGTTTCTTCTTTTCATTCTTTCTATATTGTTTCTTTTAAGAAGGATGATTTATATAACTGTTGTTGGAAATCAATATAATAAATCAAGTAAAGTTTCATCTTTAAACACATATTTTTTGTGTTCTATTTTAATTATAGTGCGCTTAAAAATATGCATAACATTTTTAATACCTATTTAATATTGTTGTGAAACATAGTTTTATGAAAACCACTCCAAACTGTTTTGCAGGAAACCAGAATATAGGTAAACAAACATATGTCTACAAGATTCTGAATTGAAATTTCTCTATTTCAATACAATTTTAAAATAAAACTACTTCAACCTAACGAAATTTCCAGAAACAAAACCCACTCCATTTAAGACTACCGTAATCTTACCGAACCATTTCCCATCCAACTTCCTAAGTCACTACCAAACAAAATCTCTCTTCTAAGCTCTGATTCAAGCATTCTGCTAAACCGCGGAAGAACGCTTTATCCTTTTCGCCGCCAGCTAAAACAAAGGAATAAGAAAACCAAAACCTTCCCTTAAAGTTTTCAGCTACATTAGCCCATCCATTTCTTCACCACCTGGTCCAAACCCTTAATTGGTTTCCTTGCCTTCCTCGTAAACTCTCACAGGACTCTCTGGAACAAATATGGAGTTTCTCCGATACTTGTGAGTTTGTTGTCCGATCCGTCTTGTTAAGAAGGTTGTTCCACTTCGTGGGGTAAAGAGAGTAAGGTTAATACGAAGAAGTCCTCTTACTTCCAGATTGTTTACTCAGTTGATAAGGATATAAGCCTTATTCGAAAATTTTGAAGCTGTTGAGATTTTCTCCAGCGTACTATGGCGGAAGACTTTGGTGTGATTGGATTTTATGAGACATTTCTGTGTGATGACTGAGCTTCTGAAGGCCTTCTTCAATGGTGTCTGGAAACTTGAATGAAGTCTTTTTTTAATCTATAAAACTTAAGAGAAATATTGATCTTTGTTCTTTGGTCTGATTATTTGAGCGTTTCTTGATAAAATTTTACCGCACGTTTTAATTCAGCTTCTAAGAATTTCTATATTTTAGCATATCTAATATGAACTGACAAAGCAGCAACTAGATAACATTTTTTGAATAAAACTTCGTAATATAATAACAGGAAATAAATATGTTTTTAGAAATAATAAGAGCCAATAAATGTGTGTGTGTGCCCAAGAGTATTTTGAAAATTTAAGTAGAATTTTACTTAATTAATAATTAAGCGCAGCTTTAGCTTTTTCCCTTGATAACTTGCAAAAATATTATTGCAAACTTTTCTATTTTAAAGATACAAACGCAATTTCTGTGGAAAGTTTTTCTTATTGTAACAAATTGTTAGATTTTGTTCCTCAAATGATTTGCAACAAAACCTTTTGCTGTTGTAAGCAATTAAACCTTTCATCAAATTATTCAATGATATTATTTTTTATTGTTAAATCTATTACTCCCTCTGTCCCATAATAATGGTAGCAATTGATGAATTTAATTTGCCCCATAATAATAGTAGCAAAAGAAATAAATATAGAACACAACATTTATTATCAAAAAACTAGATTAAATTAAACAATAAATTAAAAATATTATTCCAATTTTTATTTGGAGTGTTCAGATAGTTTCTGGACTTTTCAATAATTTCGTTACTGCATTTTAAACTTGTTGGTAGGACCTGCCTGCGAAACTTTACTTTCCTTATATGCGTGAGCTAATGAACTGGACAATCATAACTCGATCTTTGCTTTTCCTCATCTTACTTTCACAATGGGTTCATATTAAAATGAAATAAAGCAATTGATTTCGGTCAGAGGGCGAAATTAGAAAAATAGTTATAATTCGTAACAGTTAGGTTAACCTAAAAATTGAAAAATCTGTCAAAACAAATGACAGATCTCATGAAACATTGATTTGAATTGAAGGCTTCGCAATTTTGCGCTACAGCATAACTTACAGCTGCGTTCGCCAATAATTTCCGTTTAAATATTCACTTGCAACTATTATTATGGGGCAGAGGTAGTATTAAAACTTTTGCCTTCTTTAATACATTAATTTCATTACCTCACTACCAGAATTGCACTTTTCTGCAGGTAGAATGTTACACTTTTAAAAATAAGTTTGTAGCGGTTACAATTCACTGCCTTCTCCTTTTTATGGTAGATGGCGCTACTAGAGCCATCCAGATTTTTCCCATGATGCCTCTCTCTCTTCTTTTTCTGTGTACTTGTCTTATGTTGTTGTTCTCTGTCTGGCGTCTTGTATCTTTTAATGTACTGTGTCGTGGAACTTAGCCATCTAATAAAAATGGTTCCTGAAATTGAATCAATTATTCAACAGCGGCATTCCATATAAACATGAGTCTCGTCCCTCTACAAGTTTATAAATCAAAATTCATTGAAAGAAGAGATTTTATTTCAATTGATACGCTTTGTCCTGTGAAATGTTTTTCATACCATATTTAAAATAAAACCTTTTAATATGATAACAGGCATTTGCTTTTCAGTTGTTTTTTAATTGCAGATATTTAGTTTCCTCTTATTTTCGCATTGAATTTAATGTTTTTCAGACGCTATAAGTACGAAGTTTTACTCCTAAGAAAATTTTAAAATTCAAAAATTCAAACGATTAATTATTTTTTAATTATTTTTTTTAATATTTTTTTCTTGACATTTATTTTGGGAAATTTTGTTTCATTTTCTGATTATTTCGTTTTGCTCTTTAAAGCGCCATATTAGATATACAATATCTCTGATGACGTGGATAATTTGCAACTTTCTTATGCTATTAAGTTTTTCTTGTTAAGTTTGATCATGATCCGATATTTAATTCAAATCTGTTATTATTAAAATGCTTTTAGTTTTAAAGTTTGCTTAGAAATAAGCAACTGATTTTCGAATAAATTTCAATTTTAATTAAATAGATATTTTCAGTTTTAAAAAAGGAATAAAGTACAAATGGTTAACTATTACGCTTTCTGTAATCAGATAGGAGTATAATAGACAGGATAGTCAACATTTCGGTGGAACAAGATGGTCGGAAAGCGGATAGCGATGTAAATAAAGCCATATTTCTGAATTTTTTAGTATAACACTTTGTTTGGATAATTTGCAATACAGTTGGATATTAATTTCACGATCGTTATTTATATTTACAAGAAACTTCTTATTTAAAATTATCGAATTTTAAGTGTTTGTAAGACTCCTTTTGTCTTATTGTGATCTGAACGCTTTACATATTTAACTACTAAAATTTTAAAAATATCACTTGTTTTTTTAAAATTTTCAAATCAATCAAAATGATTTAAAAAACACAATTTGATATTTTATTTCATTGAAAAGAATCTTATTTTCGCAGGAGACTGTGTGTGCGTGTGAAAAATGTACTGGGCATTTAGCAAAAATATGTGAATCGATGAATTTTTTGAATTAAAAATTATGGACTAATATATATATTTAAATTGTTTGTATCACGTTAGCTTGTATATACTATATTATAAAAATATGCATTAATATTTTTCTTCTAGATTAAACTCTTAATTTTAATTTTGTTGGAAAGAAAAAAAACTGCGGGCTCGATGCATGATATTTTAGTGAAAAAATATTATTTTACTTTTATTTTTGTCTGATAATAATTTTCTTGTAAGGAGAAGCAAAGCAAATGTCAATTTGCTTTGCAAAAATTGGCATGAGCAACGATGATTAATTTTAAGTACATCAGTGTGAATTTATTTCCATGATTTTTTCCAAACCACTGATTTTAAAAAACAACAGTTAGAAATTTCGTTGTGTTCTCAAGAAATAATTGATAAAAAAATCAACAATTTCTTCGAATAAAATTTCTTAATTAGGGTTCATTTATCCCAGACAGAAACCTCTTTGGTTCCTAATTAAATTTAATGAAATCAAAATTAGGTTTAAAATCCAATATCATGTTCTGATCCACTAACAAGGTATCCCATTATAAATAAGTGAAGCTCAGAATCTCATTGCAATATCTTACGTTCTTTTGTATTCGGAGGTGAAGGAATGATATTGTTACAGAAAATTAATTGAATTTTCTTTCGGTGTGAATTTCAAAATGAAAGGTTATGCTTGCTAAAAAAACAATTGTGATAATCTTGAGTATTACTGAATTATTGTTTTCTTAAAAATCGTGAACTGGCTATAAATTTCAACAATTTTTATTTCACATAAAAGAATATGACTCCTAGATATATCATCAGTGGTCCCCTCCCCTTCACCACACTTCATTTTCGAGAGAAATAGAAAAACCACTATTACACTACACATTCTTCATGGGGGAAAACTTGACAGAGTACCCCAGTCCAGCACCAACCACTGGACCGATTTCGGCAACTTTTATTTCATATGAAAGCTTATGACCGCTATTACATGTCCTCCATGGTCGGTTGCCACAAACTACCCTCCAGTTTTGAGATATATCTCAAAATATAACTTTGGAAGAGTCTCGCAGCCATGCAATCGCTGATTCACCAATTTATTTCGCCAAGTTGCAAGTATAGCCACAGGCTATTAATAGTACAGGCGAACAGCTGGTCGCCGAAGGCGGCTAGTTGTTTAAGAAAATTATTTTTTGGTCTTAACTACAAATTGAAATGTTATACTTGCTAAAACATCAATTATAATCATTTGTTGTACATAACTTATTTACTGTTTTCTTAATAAATGTTAGCTAAATATTTTAGAGTATATTCGATTTGTACACTAACTAGCCAGTCATTTTAAAAATTCGATTTCAAAGAAGCAACTTTTATTAGTAATTCTATGGATTCTAAACGATATGCATTACCAGATGGTTCCACGCATTTGGAATGAAAATTGAACCCCTAACTGGCGCTGTGATGGCATTTTGTCCTTACATTTTTTTAAAAATTCGCTGTCTTCTGCGAAAGAAAATGTATCTCGCTCGTCCTTTTATCGGTACCTTTCCATCGAAACGTTTAAAATGGCGAAGAAAGTACTGATGTTATTCTAGTTTATTTTTATTTTACTTTATTGGTCAATTTTTATGCGGATAGGCAATGACCAAACACCATTCGTCCTGCGCATTTTTCCGTCTGTGAACTCACAAAACAGTTAAAATGGCGCTAACATCTTGGGGAGTTAACATTATTTTGTCAAAGATTTCGAGGAATTTCTCGTAGATTAGATTTTAGATTTCTGAGATTCAAGATATAGACAGTGCAGCTAGTGTTAATGATGAAAATAATGCAGATTCTAGATATCATTTGATTTCGTGCAAACTCTAACTTTTATCTTTGTGAAAATGTCATTAATAATATATCTGAAGTTCTAAATTTTATCTTTAAAGCAACTTTTTGTATATATTTATGTATTAAACGACATACGAAATTAAACTTAAATGATTAAATCAGAAATTAGAATATATATATATATATATATAGTTAAATATTTCAATTAATCAAACCATGTGTTATATTTTTAATATATACAAATATTAATCTAAAAATTAAAATTACAATCAAATTACCTTATCAATAATCATACAAATGATAGTTTGATTAAAGACTATTACACTATGAAAAAAGACAACCTAGAATTGGAATTCCAACATCAAATGCCAATCAGCCTTGGGAACTGATATGTGTCGCATTAAATCTAGATTTCGTGGCGCCAACCATCTGTGAAAGCCAATTGTTGGAAAAACGAAAAAATAGTATATATATATATATATATATATATGTGTGTGTGTGAGTGTGTGTAATTGTGATAATAACATATTTATTCATAACAATAAACACATCAAACATTCATTTCAAGAATTTCAGTTGATTACAAATCTATCTAGTCGTAATTATTTATTTGCTTAAAATTTGAGTTTTGACAATTTGTCATTTGAAAATAAAATCCAAATGATATAAGAGATATGCTTACAGATTCATACAGCTAAGCACAGCATGCAAAAATTCAATTTGTTTTTATAAAATATTATTTATTGTTACAATGCTAGCTTGGAACAAAATGGCACCATGACACCAACTACGCACAGATATTTCCACAGGCCAGCTAATGTTTAATTAAAATTAATCTACTTATTGACTATTAAGTTTTGAAAATATTAAAACGTTTTACTCGCAACGAAAAGATTCAACTGAACAAAACTCTAATACATCAAGAAATGAGTGAAAAGTCGAGTTCAAAATTCCTTCTTTACTAACTCGAAACAAAGACAAGTTAAAGTGTGTAAAAGTATGTACTGAGATAAAAATATGATGCTGCTCATTGACAAAAGTAAGTAAGCCTTTGGATGAATTTAGGAATAGTATCTATATAAATATAAACAGGCAATGCAAACCAAGAAGCATTGGTAATCATTCGCAAGAAAGATTTTTCAATTACTTGTATATTTTGGAGCTCAGTAACAGTTCTATGATACCAAATAAGTGGTTTTCTTTCTGGTACAAAAGATCCACACTCTCATAATGCTGAAACTATTCACGACTTTAGGATTGTTGAAATTTACGAACTGTCGATTACACAATATTTTCAACATAGCGCATTGCCATGTGACTCGAGTCCTGACGATTCATGGCATTTGTTATGACCACTTATATTTTTTGGGAATCGAACTCGTGGTCATAAGTATATAAAGTCTACAAACTCTTTACTCTTCGTTAGTCGCTGCTTTGTATGCTTTATATTAAGCACGGCGATCTCTCAGATCACATGCTCTTTTTTTATATCTGCATTGTGTTAATCATTAGTTTGTATCAATAAACATAAAAAATTTATTTATTCTTATGCATATTTTATTTGCACAATATTGAAAATGCATTCACTTGGTTTTATTCAAAATCGGCCTCAACGCAAAGATTTCCCTTTTTGAAAGCCATCGTGAAACTAGAATAAAAGCCGATCTCGCCGATTTAGGAATCATTCAAAATTTCAAATCACCACAATTTCAATCACCGTTGGAAATGAATTTTGTATTAAGCAACTACAATGGTACAGAACTCTAAAAATAGATATAAAAAATATTGAAGTCAAAGCGAAAAAAAACTGGCGACTTCGGGCACAGCGATCCGAGACATAGGAATGATGGGTTCCTTCCTGCATTTTGCAAGATAGATGACTGAAGCCAAAATTTCATTAGTTCCCACCACTTCTCTAGATTCCATAAAAATATCTAAACGAACGTGAAACTATTGCTAATTGATTTCAAAGTGGAATGTAAAATGTGCCCAAGGAATCCGAGAAATCGACCTCGCCCAGCATTGGTGAATCCTAAGCTGGACATTCACTATCACACTACTCCACACAAATGATGCGGTGGTACTCTACACCATTCCATTATCTAACCCATCCATTTAGGTCGGTCATCACTGCGGAAACCACAAACCCATCACCTACGGGTACTCCGATCCTCTACAGAACCCGTTCTTCCGCAGCGTTCAAAACGTGAACCACCGCCAGCTCCGATTTCCTCTTCTGCGAGAGAGCCTCACCTCCTCTCCCACGTATTTACACCGTGCGCATTTCAGCATTTATGGCCCAATACTCCAAATATGTTTGAATCGAAGTTGGATTTTCAAACTTTCGACCTCACCACGTTAATTCTCATCAGATTTTCGCACTGATGACTGGTTTTGGTGCGGCGAGACCGAATTTGCGGGGAGGGGAGTCTGGTTTCACCATCCGCGTTTTAATCCTTATACCACACTTTGCATACATCCGTGATTTAGCATTAATGAAGATATTTTTTTAAAACTTTCAACATAGTTAACTTGATTTCGGAGAAAATCGTATTACAGCATAACATGAATGCAAAGAACCTTAGTAGAAAGATCAAAATACAATATTTTAAAATACTAGTACAAAGCAACCAGCAGGATACCACACTGTTAAGAAATCAATGCTAGTTCGAGAGAGACAGATAATAAGAGGTCTCATATACTAAGCCTGAAATGAAAATCGGAAGTATTCTTTCCGTAGTTTAGTGGAAGGAAAGAGTGAAATGTTAACTGAAAAATGAACTCTTCCCGCAGTGGCGCAACGGAGAAATGTTTCCGTTAGTCCCAACGGGACGGGGCTTACGAGGGAGATTTTCTGGGCAAGTGGCTTCAGACCTCAATTCCGAGGATGGAGAACTTTGTACGGAAATAAAATGAAAGAACAAATAAAAGCAACAGTAAGAGGAGGTTGTGTTTCCAAAAATAAATCAACAATGACCCTTGTACGTAAAAGTCTTCTCGTTTAAGCGAATGACACATTTGTTTTGGACTCGCAACTGGAGTTAAGATGGAAATAAAACTCTAGGGTTCGTTTTCTTTATTATATAGTTTGGTTTAAGATACTTGAGAGGAGATTCTATTTTTTATCTTTTATTTTCTAACTCATAAAAGTAAACTATATATGAAGAAGTAGTAGAAATGTGAAATTTTGAAACAAATTATCTGAAATAGAAACGTTACTTAAGATGTCAAAAAAAATCGTTCAAAAAATGTTGGTAAAATCTATTTACTCAAATAATGAGTTATTTTCCCTTTACATGCAAAGAGAATGTACCATTGTACCAAATACTGACACTGTATCAGACCTTCTTTTGAATAAAATCAATTTCTGTGAACTATTGCTTGTGACTTGCTGTTAAAAAATTTGATTCTTATTGAACAAAGGATTCACAAACTTTTCAGTTTTGATCACTTTTCTAGCAGAAGAAAAATAATCAACTTTTGCATGTGCAATTCCAGCTACATTCTAAATCTGGAAAATTAATAAACCATAACTAATATTGAATGATGAATTTGAGGAAATTATAATCAAAATATGTGTTTAGTAATTTTTTATATATAATTTAAGTGAAAAAGATTTTTTAATGGTGCAGGATGATTGAAAATCCAAGGTAGTAAAAAGTGTTAGGGGATTGTGAAAGCATAAGAGCAAATCAGAATCACGCAGGTGTGTATAGCCAGAAACTCTACTCATAAGAGGCAGAGGATACACGAAGATACAGGAATGACAGGCTTAAAGGGAGTGATATATCTACATGAACGATACAACACTTGGACAGTTTACGTGCACACGTCCATTTTCGTAGCAACTGCTCAAAGTTCTTAACATTTACATTTAAGTACTTTTCACAGTGAAATCTGATAGATTGACGAACCCTTTAGAAATACTCGACATTTCGCGGGCATTTGCGATGACGATGGTATTATGTGTTAAGGGAGTGCTTGAACTCGGGATTCTCCAGCTATTGCCGGAGAAAAAGTGGCATTACAATTAAAGTTACGTAACAAACTAGAAAGTGCCATATTAATTTACTAAATCATATTACTAATCAATGCAACATGGGGTCAGAAATGTCATAATCGTATCTGTCATATCGCATCCGCCTTCTTTTCATTCATGCATCTGATGGGTTTGTCTGCTATTCTATATTTGTATTCCATTCAATGTGTGCTGTACATTTCATCTGGTGTATCCTTTTCTTTCATTTAATTCACTGGCAAAGAGCCCCCTGTAGTGAATCCGCTCTGCATTTCCGACCCCATGTTGAATTGTGAACCATTTATTGCAAAAAGGGTTTGTTTCCGTATACCTACCCTTTCATTTTACCAATTTTATAAAAAAAAAATGGGTATATATTAATTTATCCAATTACTATGCTTCTATTTCGAGTAATGACAATCCTTACCTCGAGAATTAATTTAACTGTTTAACGACTTTCCAGCACCTGTGTTGCTAATAAGCCCTTTTTCTAACAACCTTCAAGAAAATTTCTCTTTCACTAAAGAGAAACGAGACACTTGATCCGTGAAACCGAGACTGCTCGTAGACAACCTTCACATATAATATTAGAGGACATATTTATCACACATCACAAGACCCTCTAATTAACAACTACCTCCTGTGCGGTGCACCTACAGCTGTCGAAATGGGATAATTAAGCAAATGAAATTCTGGAGATGGGAATTTTCATTAAACAGTTTGTTATGGTGAACAGGACGGACTTGTATTATAAAAAATGAAATAATGAATAATAAAAACCATAAAGTTTTTAAAAAGAAAACTTTTATTAGTGTAAAATAAAATGCAGAAAATAATTATCTCCCCTACAAGAATCTAGGAGTGAAAGAAAAAATCAAAAAAGCGTGAGGCGCTGTATAAACGCTAAATAAATTTGGATTTTAATCATATTCATAATATATTTTAGTTTTAATGATTCTTAAAGAATTTTCCTACTTTTGATATTGGCCGTGTTTTCAATTCCTTGCCATATTATTTTCAGAGTCTCCAGGTTTTACAATTTTTGATTTGACTCCAGATTTTTGATTAAAATACTACCTACATTTTAGTGCTCTAATAAAAGCATACTTTCTAATTTTGTTTCTAATTTTTGGCGTTAATATATCTCTTAATTATTAAGAAAAATATTCTGGAATACTGCAATCAATTTTTCATTTATTCACTGCCAGATGGAGCATATCGAATAGAATGAAAACTAAGTAAAATTCAGTTGCCAATTAATAATAAAGCTCTGAAAATATTAAAATAGTGTTCTTCCATCGAGAACATATAACTGTACAGGATTTCAAAACTCCAGAACATTTGAAAATAAATGACGGATTGACTACAAAATGCCGTCTATGCAAACATGATGCAATTGAAATAAAAGACTGTGGAAACATTGAAATAATATAAAATTGATGTGTAATTTTTCTCATATGGTTATTAGGTTAGGTATGATACAGATTGTAATGTATAGAGACAAGTTATTAAAGAAAAATGTTGTGAAAATATAGAAGAAGCGTTTTGACCTCTAGATAGTAAGATACCGTTGCTTAACAAACAACACCACTTATCTCATTTTTTTTTAAATTTCAAAGAGGAAGGAAATACTCAATTTTTTGCAACGAAAAACGGATATTCCTGAATTTTTTATAAAACCTGATGTATAATATAATACCGCATGTTCCAACCAGATATGAAAAAAAAATTCGGAAATATTCCTTATTGATTGCGAAAAATTAAGTATTTAATTCCTCTTTGAAATTTCAGAAAAAATTAAATAAGTGGTCTTGCCTTTTTAGCGACGATACGTGATAGCTATAATCATTTGATATTTTTCATAAAACACAGTATTATGCATATATTAGAACTGGCTTTGCGTTTTTGAATCAGATGAATGTTAATAACCTTTATTTTTCAAGTTAAAAATTTAGAAATATGCATGCATTGATTGCTAGAAGACGAATGATTTTATAAATTTCTACTTGATGCCTCAGATTAATTTATGAAAATATCAACAAAATATTTTTTGTTATTATTAATGACAATAAAAAATTATTATCAACAACAATTTGTTATTATTAATGATGTTCTTAAATAAGTGATGTTCTTCACTTCATTTAAATTGATAACTCTACTATGTATTTCAAAAGAACACCTTAGATTATCCTAATCACAAAAATGAATTTGTTAACTTCATGAGATGGAGACACCATGGTGGCCTAGTGGTAAGGTCTCGGCCCTGGAGCCGGATGGCTCAAGGTTCAAAACATGGTGCCACTGAAGATCCGTCGTGCATTGGGGCCTTTGCACGTTAAATCATACGTAGAGTCAAACGTCTTCCCGCTGGTGTAGTGCGGAAGTTTGGAGAGAGGGGTGCCAGTTCAGTGTCACCCTCGCCAAGGAGGCTCAAAATTACGAGGTCAGTCCCAAAATAGCCCTCGTGTTGCATGAAAGCAGGATGTTAATGCAACTAGACAAAATTCCTGAGACAGAGTTTTTAAGCAACCTAACTTCTTTCATTTGATTCTTCAATATCAATAAAAAATATGCTGATGATTGATTGTTGATAGGATAAGTATTTATCAATATGTATTATTACATTAAATTATTTTTTGTTAGTTAGATATTTTCTCATCTACTGAACCAAATCTTAAAATGTCAGAAAAGAAAAAAATTATATTCAATAAAGATTTGAAATGAGAGTTTTTCAGCCAAAAAAATTGGTTCCAAGTTGAAACTAAGAATTCAAGAAGCTCAAAATGTTAAATATATAAAATTTCGAAGGCTGTTAGTCAAAATACTTACAGCATGCAAAATTATTTCGAAACTGTACTTAGCAGTAAACATTTAAGTGTTTTTGAGTGAAAATGCAATATGACATATAAAAAGAATATTTTATTACATTTCAATGAAACGCTTAAGATCTACTTTACATTCAGAGTATTCATTCACAGAGTGAAAAAATTAAAGAATACACTCAGCGCCCCCTCCCCCCCCGCCGGAAATTTGCGTATGAATGTGGCTTTCTTTCATATGTCAAATGCATCCAGTGATTAAACTTTACACGATTAATACTAACATCCTTATCATATTGTGGACAATTTCAGAAATTTGATCAATTTACTTAGTGCCTTTCACTTTATTGTAACGCTCTAGTGAATAGGAATGTCATTCCTTTGATGTTTAACGGACCAAGAAGAAAGTGTTTGTCTTTTTCCATTGTCTGTTAAAAAGCTTTTCAAGAATACGACCTCACTGTCATCAAAAGGCTCCCATCGCCGAACGGAAGTTTTACTCACACGACGAAAGAAGACCAATTTCTGGGAAGCATTTATACATCCGATTCCAACCCAAAGTAGTCTAATCTCGAGCCTGCATTCACGTAAAGATAAAATTCCCATTTCCCAAACCGATATCCTGATGCCTAATTCCGATTCCCCTTTCCATGCCAGGAATGCCTTCATTTATTTCCTAGATCTTCTCGTCAGATATGTGGATTTTTTTTTTGACAAAGAAATATCTATGCTTATACACAATTCATCTTCGGCAATATTTGTCATAAAATTTTATGACTAATATTTTAAAAGTTTATTCATTCGATGTTCGAAAGAAAGTTTAAGCAATGTTTATTTTATTTAGAGTGCATAAAGTGTGTATTAAGTCAAATTTTTAAAACTATATATAAGCATTTTATTTCATGTGCAGAATACACAATGAGAAAATATTACAATTGCCATAGATTTACACCTCAAAGTTTTCATGAATTCTCCATTTTAAACCTCTACAAGGCCGAAAAACGCATTATTGGAATTATGTCTGTCTGTCAGTATTATAATTCAAAATCGAAACCAGGATGAGATTTGATGTTCTGTCTTTACATCAAAATTGAAATTTCTATCAAATTTTAGATGAAACCCATATGTGCGAAATCTGTCTGTCTGCCTTTCGGCATGTGTGTGAACACAGTCATAAACGTAACGAGCTAAATGCAAGAAACTTGCGTACTGTTTTATTACAAGAATTGCAATACTAAAAGTAAGGAATCTGTATCAGTTCGATCATATACGTCAGCGGTTGTAATTTTTTCGATCTGTCTATTCTTGCTGTGACGACGCTAACTTAAAAACTCAATTAGCCTATTGGGTTGTTTCTAGCATATGATTTCTACACCCAAATTGTAAATGTGTGTCAAATTTTGTAATAAATGTGGGATCCCGTCCACTCACCGCCAAGAATGTCGTGTGGAGCTGTAGTTTAGAGCTACCGGTTGGCAACGCACTGCCGGTTGACGTCACTTCACATTACTGATCCCGCTCTTGCTTGGAGGTAGGGTGAACCTATAACTTGGTCGGTTCTCGCTTCAAGTGCTTGATTAGCGATGTAGGCAGTACTTTGAAGCGCAGTTGTGAGCTTAATTTTGATTGAATATAATAAGTGTTGGTACTCATTTTATTCAGAATTTTAAGCTCTACAACTATTGTGCTACAATGTTTTTGATAGCATGAGTTGTTTTTGAGATATTTCTCGATTATTGAAAAAAGTCCTATTTTCTGACTACAAATCTGCACACAGCTGCTAACGCTCACCTAGCCGGAGGGGGAAAACTTGGTATGTTCATTCCAGACCTACACTGAAGGGATTAAAACAATTTCCAGCTTTCCCCTAATTAATTCCGAATTCGGTCTTTTTTTACGACCCAACTACCGGACTAATTGCGCTATGGAGCATGCCGCTCAGAACTGCCGTGGTGATTAATTAACCTAATTTGATGTAAACGGCAGCAACCGCCCTCCTAATTCTTTCACTTTATCTTTTTCTTTTAATGTGTGTGCCGTCTAAGTGTTCGTCCTGTCCTATTAAATGTTTAAAATAGCAAAACTGTGTGTTTCATATGCTTTCATCTCACATGGGAGCTAGGCTTCCATTCTGCATAAATATGTCAATAGATAGACAACATATTGCACTGTCTACTGTGCCATTGATAATTCAATAAATTCAGTATGCAAGATAAATGAAATTCGGGTATGCTGTATTGACAACATAATGGGCGACGGTCAAGGGGAGTGGGTCCAAAATGAATACTTGATTTACTTCACTATACTACGAAATATACCACAAAATGAATACTTCATTCTCTTCGCTATACTACGAAATATACCACAAAATGAATACTTGATTCTCTTCACTATACTACGAAATATACCACAAAGTGAATACTTGATTCTCTTCACTATGCTACGAAATATACCACAAAACGCACCATATTGTATAAATATACTTTGAAATTAAGGGGGAAACGTTCTCGCTGATTATAACTGAATGAAATATTAAACCCTTCCATGTTAAACTCTGTTAGTGCAAAAGTACTTCAAACAGCTTACAGTACTTTTTTTACATGTGCAGCCTACCAAAGAAAAAATATTATACAGTGCTTGTAAATCATAAACACAAGTATTTTATTTACTTATTTTAAGCTATGTACTTTTTAATTGTTAAATGCAAATTGGATTTAACGTAATGCGTGGATTTACCTAAGATTTTGCGAATGATTCCATGAAAACGCCGCAATTAATGTTAGTACTTTATCACTAGTCAAACGATAGATTCTAAAATGTCCATTCTTTGTGATGCGATCAGTTTGCAAGAAAACTTAGGAATGCCTTTCAATATTATGGAAATAAAATAATCTAAAAGAAAATAACAGGCGGCCCCAAAAAGTGGGACAAGCGTTTATTTTCTTAAATATTGATCCTAGACTTATACTTCCAATCCCAAAGTTTCATAAAGTAAGGTGAGTATTTGCGTGAAAACATTTCGACTTCTAATGGGATTGATAATAAAAAGTTCAAAAAATTAATTTTCATGCGGTGTGCATAGTGCAAAAATGTCAATTAGTAGAAAGCTTTTCTCACATTCATATATTTACATACAAAGTTGCACATTTCTATCTTCAAACTTACAGATATATCAGAAAGCAAATTTATTGACTTACACCACTTTTTCATACCTCTGACTGCTCTCTGATCCAGTCTTCCGATGCACATTTCAGGGATAATACACAAATTTCGATAAGTTACTAAAAGGGGCAGAATCAGGAAATAACAATGTATTTGTTCACTCTTGTTAAATTTAAAAAATAGTCAAATAATACATGATTTGAGCTATTTATAAAAATAGTTTACCTTGTGAATCTTCGAAAAATTTTCAAAAACACTGAGCTCATCTACTTATAAACAATCAGAGCCAGTAGCGAATCTAGGATTCGGGTCTGGGGGGGGGGGGCGGAGGTCATAAAAATTTTGTATTTTCGTGATGAAGGTAAAATCTGAAGGCTAAAGTAAACCAAAACTCTTTAACTTTACAGACTTTACTCACCTGACAATAAGAATCATAAAAAACAATACAATACTTTCGATAATTTAATAAAAATTACAATGAAATAACTAGCCAAAAAATGTCTTCAACCATGCTAAAGCTACAAGTACAAGTGGAATGACTACAAAAGTAGGAAAATTTTCGAGCCAGTCAAGCCAGAAAGTAATGTTGAAACGATTTTATTATTTTTTTAAAAGAGATAAATTAAGAAAAAACAGGTTGTAATGATGTTAAATAAAATCAAGAAGCCTGGCTTGGCTCTGGGGGGGGGGGCTGTAGCCCGATGGCCTCCCCCCTGGATTCGCCACTGATCAGAGCTATAAAAATATTACTAGAATACAATTGAAATATAATTTTTCAAAAATAGACTTACCTTTAAATAGCCCAAACTTGTAGTGTAATTATCTGAATTGTATTTTTAAAAACATTACAGTCATAACTTTTTTGGTGAATGACTTCTAACAACATCAAACGAATACGAATCAATCAGCCAAGTTCCCATTGAGGCAACATTAAGTGAATCTGAAACCTAAAAGCAGCCAATTAGAGAGAAATAGAGGAAAAACAAATGAACAGCGCGAAGATGAACCTGGTACACCTGGGTGAGATTGAAGGAGATAAAAAGAAAGAACAAAAACCCATTAGTTGGCCTATCGCCAAACACGAGCATCCGAAAATCCAGTTATGGCTAAGTTCAAAGACAGAGAGGATAGCCATTCGCCTTCGCCAATTATTTCACTTAGTTGTGCGCATTGACAGAATTTTGTTGCTTCCCAAAACTATTTGGTGTGCAGCCCCATCCTGTGTTTGTCTTAGTTTTCCATTCATTTTGTGTCTTTTTTTCTCGTTTTTATCTTTTTCCGTTAATAATGGAACTCCCAAAATAGAGAAGTAAGAAAATAACGAAAATACGACATTTTAAAATAATTTTAGTGAGTTCTGAAAATCTAAAGGACGAGTCCCCACTGCTTTTAGGTAAAGTTAAATAATACGCACAAAGCTGAGAGCAAGTAATTTAAAACTTGTTCCATATTAGGCTAATTTCCTGCTGCGCCCTAAGTTTTCAATTTCTCAAGTTACCCTTCCATCTTTATAAAGTCGATAGTTGCAACTATCTACCAACGAATCTTAATAACAGTATACTTTATTGGCATATTTTTATATCCATAATGATTTGATGATGTACTGCTAGAAAAATATTTTTCATTTCACAGTTTTTTTTTTTTTTTTTGCTGTTGAATAAATTTGCAATTCTGTGAGAAACATCTCCATATAAATTTGTGAGAAGCCCCTTTAAATTTAAAAACTAATATATCTCTACATGTTTAGCAGATAGAATACTGAAATTTGTTTTATACATATATGAGTGTGAGAGGAACAGTTTACTCATTGACACTTTGACTCTACGGGGAACGCGCAAAAAAGTAATTTTCTGAACTTTTTATTTTCAACTTCCACTGTAGCAAAATTGTTTTCTCACAAATTTCCACCTTATTTGTTGAAACATTGTAATGGGAAGTATAAGCCTGGGTGCAATATTTAAGGAAATCAGTGCTTGTTCCACTTTTTGGGGGGAATCCTGTATATATAAAGATATCCTTTAGGTGAGGTGTAAGCAAGCACCTTGAATAAGAAGGCAGCAGTAATCCTATTTCTATTTATTCACTTGAATTAAAGATGATGATGCAGGTTATATCAAACAGATAAAGCTATCATAATTAAATCGAAGCCCATGGGCAGGGTGAAGAGCTTGCGCGCAAAGCAGCGCGTCTTACTAGGAAAGAATCACATCGTAAGAGAGATCGTTACAGCCTTGCGGGTAGCTTAAATAGGACTTTCGAAAACGGGGAAAATCCCTAATCGTGGATCGCGAAATGTTCAGGTTTTCGTGAGTCATTAAGTCAAAGTAGAAGTGTCTTTATCTAAGATTGAAGTTGAAATAATTCGTTTGTTATTAAAATTTAAGCGGCGTTAAAAAATTATTTTAAAAATGATTAAATTTCTAAATCATTACATATATTACGTGTATTTAATTAATAAAATTAAAGAGTAAGGCATTTTAGTGAGAATAAAGCATATGAAACGAGAGAATGCCGCGTTATTATGAGATACATAGTTTAGTTGCCATAAGGTCCCGCTTTGAAGCAACGTGAAAGCTATTTTGGGAAGGCCCTCGTGATTTTGAACCGCGCTCAAATAACGAGGACGATACCTGATCAGGCATCCTCCCTCTTCAAGCCTCCGCCCACAACAGCGGGAGAGCATTTGGCCCCCTTCGTACAGCAGGCCCACAAACACGACTGATCTACAGTGGAGTCGGGTTTCGAGCAAGGAACCTTCCACCTCCGAAGCCGAGACCTCACCACTAGGCTACCGCGACCTCTTTTGTGGTACATAATAGCTGCGCCTAACAAAGGGGTAAGATGGTTCCTTTTAAACAAATTCATGTTGAATAGGAGAGATCATTAAATTAAAGAGAAGACTATTTTAATTTGGCATTTGAAAAGTATTTTAATAATAATGTTTCGTTTTCATGGGTAACTGTATCGCAGTGCTTTATTCAGATAATATTTTAATTTTCTGACTTAAAATTTGTATCAATCTTTTCATTTCTCATAAAATCCTGTTTGCATTTTCAAAATAATAAGTCGTTTCGTAGCCGATAACTTGCATGCTTCTCTATTACAGGAAGCATGGATTTCTTTTCTGAAACGAAATGTCTTAGAAAGTATTCTTTAACCCTCTAAAGAACAACTATAAAAAATCTTTAGAATGTTGTCTATTGAATTCCGTGTTCTTAAACTGTCAGGGGAGGGTATCAAATGTCGTAAAGTAGCTCCGGATAAAAGGTTCGAGAGGCAATGCGAAAAATTGGTCAAATTACTTCCTTTCAACTTTGAAAGAGCAGAGTTTGCACAAATAGCATCATTTAGAATTATGTAACGCTGGAATGGTATTTTGCGGAAATTCTAAAACCTTGAAAAAATACTTTGTATTGGATGAAAGAAAGGAATAAACGGATAGTTTTGAAAAGAATGCAAACTTCAGCATAAATATTTTAAGAATTTATGGATTCTGAAGTTGCTATTGATATCAAACAAAATGATGCATAGTTCTTAATAAAATAATGAAAAAAACAGCCGTTGCAGTTAAGATTTTTATTAAGGAAATATTTCATAAACTTTGATCGTGTTCTGAATTTAGAATACTTCTCATTTTTAATTATTATTTATGTTTTTATTGATAAGACTCAGTAGCAGCAAAAATAAATGAATGAAGAAACATTAAATATAATAGAAGATAATTGGCACTAATTTTGAAACAGTTGCTAGTATGTTTATTCAGTCCATTAGCAAAGTTTATTAAATAGGAAAGTTAAATAAACTAGACTGATAAAAATATAACTGGACAGTAGAATACATCTTCAAGAGAAGGCTTTTCTTGGCCGTAATATGAAAAGCAATTATATTAGCACAAGATCATTTTTTTTTAAAAATGAATAAAGAGAAAAAATAGAAAGATTAGTCAGAGAAAATGGGCTTTACTTTCGCATTTTTGATAATTCTTTGGGAACACTCAGAATTGTGTTCTAAGAGAAACTTTCCTTCGTGCCGATAATTTAGAGGTAGATTATTTTAGTAAAGCTATATTAACGTCCCTTTAGGAGCAACACGAGGGTTATTTTTGGACAGACCCTCTTAATTTTGAACTGTGGTCAGATGACGTAGCGACACCTGAGCTGACACACCGTCTCCAAATTTCTGCACCACACCAGCGGGAAGACGTTTGACATCCTAACTATGATTTTGCGTTCAGCAGAAACACATACACGGCGGATCTTCAGAGGGATGGGATTTCGAACCTGGGACCCGCCGGGCCCTAGCCGAGACCTAACACAATAAGCCACCGCAGCTCTAATTCAGCGGTAATGTAAAAGAGATAAATTTTTTTTGGCAAGATTAAATACTTGAAAACCTATTATTAGTTTATAACCCTAAGTAACGATTTTCTATCTCGTATATAATTGAATCAGAGTTTTCTGAAAGAAGTGAGCAAGTTACAAACTTAATTTTGCCGAGTTTACAAAATGCCGTGTAGTAAGATCTTCAACGGGTTGTTTAACACTATCCATTTAATCCTTCATTACGGTTGCTGAAATTTTTGGCATCTCAAAATACACCTAATTTTAATGGGGAATTGCATCAACGACTAGGTCACACATCAACCCCTTAACCAGCTGAGTCGGCATTTACGTTTCCTCTAAAAATAAGGCATTAAAAACAGTTCACAACTGCAACGCTTCTCTAAGAAACTTCCCCTTTCTTCTCAACTCTTTTACAAGTCGAGTCGGCATTAACGTTTCATCTAAAAATAAGGCCTTAAAAACAGTTCACAACTACAACACTTCTCTAAAAAACTTCCCCTTTCTTCTTAACCCCTTTACAAGTTGAGTCGGCATTAACGTTTCATCTAAAAATAAGGCCTTAAAAACAGTTCACAACTACAACACTTCTCTAAAAAAATTCCAACTACCTTTCCTTGTTTGCTAACGGTTTGACGATTGTAGTAAACAAGCAAAATCAAATAAGATTTTGCAAGTATAGACATCTGGGATAAAATAAATTATTTTTCACATAAAGACCAAGTACTAAAGCTTTGAAGAAGATAAATCTTTCAGTAGAAATAATTATTACATTAAATAAATAATCAGTGATTATAGTAGTGCACCGACAATGAAAATTTATTGAAACTATCTCATAAAAAAAGAGGCACTCACCGTTTTGCATTTTCTATTGATATTTTCTTTCCTTTTAATGCAATAACCAAATTATAATTTGTTGAAGTTGCATTATTTATATATGAATTAATATTTTATCCGTTTATCATTCTTTCGGTAATTTATCATACGAGTTGAGACCTCTGTCAACTCATGCCGATGGTTTCCTTTTTGTTTATATATTTTTGTCTTTCCTTTCGAAATAAGTTCGTTCTAAATATCCGTGGTAATCTGTTCTGGCATTATTCATAAAGCACAGGAAAAAAACTATTGTGGGAAAGTAATGATATTTTTAAAATCAACGCGGGAAAGGATGCAGAAATATGATGAATTATGGATTTAATATAGTCAAGAGAATGCAATGCTTTGCTTCGAAACATGTAAATATAGAGGAGAGTTGGGAAAACCCGGATACCCTTGATTCTGGCGCTATTGTTTTTCTTATCTAGTAGACAGATTCTGAATTGCACTCTTCTAGTCAAGAAAAAGGAACAGTCATAGTGGCTTGTTGTAGGTGTAGAATTCACTGCATCTGTGAAGGTCTATTTGTTTTAAGATTTTAAGACGTCAACTCTGTAATGTTCCGTTTGATTTTAAACTATCCTTACTTAAAAATCATTGCAGTTATTAAAACTATATTTAGTCCAGCTTATTATACGTTTACTAAGGATTTATACCCTATCAAAACATAAGGATTTACTCCAATAATTGCATGGTTCTGTTTCGTTTTTTCAAACCTCTGCACTCGGGTTAAAACGGGTAATCCAAGTGGCATAAGACCGGCACTGTCAGTATTGATGATTCCTCTGATTAAGGCTGTTGGCGCCTGTATTGCAAAGATTTGTGTTTAACTGTAACCCCAACTCCAGTTTGGCGGTTATTCTGTAATAATGTTTGTTTTTGTCAGATTGGCTTCTGCCATTCGTTCGTGTTGGTCGGATGTCTCCATTCGGGAGCATCATACTCAATAAATCACTAAAAAATATGGAATTCATCTAAATCAATTGTCGTTTCGTAATTACAGTCCATGAATAAAAGGACCATACGTAAGAAAGGCGATAAAAACTAATCAGACGTTGATTGTTTATATTTTAATGATGTATTTTCTAATTTAAATAAAGAAGATGGGTTAATACAATGTAGAAACTGTCTTAGCTCTGCCCACGAAAGCTGCAGTGGAGCGGAAGAAGAAGACAAACGCTTTACGTATGAGTTTTGTAACTAATAATCTTAAATTGTCATATAAAGTAAAAATGATTGCAACTTTTCGACTGAAAATACAGTTTTCCTAATTTCGCATAACATAAACATGTGTACCGGTTTGACTTTTTTTTATAAAAAAACCATTGATGAAAAAAGTTATGAACTGTGACTTTTCTGGATTGATATATTGTACTCCCATAAACAATGGATATTTTAATAAAATTTGACAAGATCTATGTCGAATATTTTAGATCCAACAGGCCTTCGAACCTTTAGCTACCAGGTTTTATCCCACTTTCCCCTACACATATTGTGCGCATTAATGCATGCTGTTAAAAATCTATGGATCGAAGAGTGTCGCAAGGTGGCGCTGAGAGCTACTTCGGGTTTTTTTTATCTATTGCTACATTGTCTGTCTAACTCTTGCCTTGCTATGTGTTGTCTTGTGTGGGTTTTCTTTTATGCTCGCTTGTGATGCTGTATAATTGCTTCGCTAATAAATAATGGATGATATCTAAATGTTACCTTAATGAGTTCTTCTGACAGATAAGAGCAAACTTTTGACTTTTTATAATTGAATTTGTGCATGCTAGAAGTGATATCACATGCTTTTTATATAAAATGATCTGTGTCTTAAATGCATGTTCCTTGTAAATGTAATA
Organism: Araneus ventricosus; assembly: GCA_013235015.1. Classification (NCBI taxonomy): domain Eukaryota; kingdom Metazoa; phylum Arthropoda; class Arachnida; order Araneae; family Araneidae; genus Araneus; species Araneus ventricosus. Next base: position 78,526 of record BGPR01004659.1, on the reverse strand, counting down.
GAACAACAGAAGGTACGCGAAGACATGGAACGATAAACAAAAGAGGAGAATTAATTACTGAAACCATATCAGGAATCTGGTAAAACGAAAATGAAATTTTTCTTTAAATTAACGTGAAAAGTATTTATGATATTTTCTGTTTATAATTTAGTATTCATTTGTTGGATGAATTGCGATGTTCCACATGCTAAATGGTATGCCCTTAGTTTAGAATGTATAGCTTTTATGCATACGTTTCCTAAACATTCCTCCTCCTTAGAAATATGGTCATATAATAATGAACACCAGGGTCCTGGATTTTCTGTTTAGTCATTAGTTTCGTATTTGATATACAATTCTACTGAAAAAAAGGGGGAAAATCTTCCGTTTAAAAAGTTACAATAGCTGATTTTCTTGGCGTTAGAAAGAAAAAGATGGATGACCTCGATATGTTTAAGATACCTCAACTTCTGACAAGTATGTGACACCCTGGGCAAGAATAAATATGTATAGTGGTCTCTATTGTAACGCTTTCCCGTGTAATGTACACTGTGACTAGATCTACATCTCGATAAACAGTCCCATATTAAGGGTAAAATAAATTTTACATTTTCATATTATTTTCCTTTTTGTTTAGAAAAGTACTTGCTTTTTGTTTACATATACACTGTTAATTAAAAGGTCTAATAAATCTTTACTTCGATTCATTTTTCGCTCCAAAATGCTTTCACTGATATGAAGGACGCTGGCTAAAATAAAAAAAAATGTCACCCAGTCTTATCGGGTCTGTGTGAAAACAGAGATAAGGAAAGGTCACGTGATGATATTAACCAATGACTTTTTAGACACCCCTTGTATCTGAAACAGTAATTATAAAACGCTCCCAAAAAGACGATGCATTTCGATTCCGTTATCAGTTTCTTGTAGAGCAGGAATCGGAACTGGGTTTCGGCGATAAAAGTGTTTTAAGGAGCGGTTTTTTTGTACTAAAAGATCGAAATGGTGAATTTTTTCATTCGCTCCCTTTTGGAGTCCCGAAAACGCTCAATTGAATTTAGCGTGTGAACAGTGAAATTGACCGTTTTAAAGACAGTAACATCTCATCAGAAATTGTACTGTCACAATTTAGAGACATTCTGTGTAATGCGATTTCCAATCACGCGACAGGCCACCATATGTGCTATTTTATATTTGTAGACAAATTTCATTCTTATTAACAGCTGATTAGAACTTCATTAAAAGTCGCCTTCTTTCCTAACATAGCAAATTTACCAGAAACTAAGATTTGTTCCACAGTAGGTTTCCACTGCACGTAAATATCAACACACACTTCTTAATACGAAATTCCTTGTTTATTAGAAAAAGCTTTAAAGGTAGTTTGGTATTCAATAATTACTAAACAAGCCTTAATATTACGGCTAGACGACGTGGTTACTCTGTCGGAGAAACAGGGACAGTGTGTTTATTCTCATTTTTTCAGGCATATGTTGAAAAACTCTGTTGTCCCTTGCGATCACCATGTGATGGGAACCAATTCCCCCCTTTTTCGTTAAAAGTCTTGACATTATACATACGGTGACACAATAGAATAGGAAACCAAAATTATCTGCAGATTTTTATAATTCTATAATAGATTAGATGAGCGAACGGGATAAAATTCTAATGACAGCATTTGTATTATACCATTCTCAAAAAAATAATATTCCGATCCAGGTTTTATGCTACTTAGAAGTGAATGCTAAATAGTGGGATATAAATTTACCTTTGCATTATGTTTCGAATATAGTGATATATTTAAACCTTAAAGAAACCATAAGCCTTAAACATCTGAAATGAAGTTTTTAATGAAAAGGCATGAAGCATCCTGATTTTTTTCATTACCATACTTTTCTATAAAGTTAGAACTTTTCCTAAATAAAACTCACGTGTCTCTTGTTTTCTATACCACTTATCTTCTGGTTAGCTTCAGAGGCAGATCTCCTTAGCGAATTGTCAGTGGGGCGGAGACGGACACCGTAGCGCCATATAGCCGAACACGAGAACGAGTGAAAATCTTCCATGAAACCATTTCTTTGACTAATGGAGCTACGAGCATCTTTAATCACCTTGACGTCTACTATATTTAGCTAGACAAATAGGAAGGCAGCCCTTCCTTTGGTGGGGATAAGATAAACTTACGAGAAGTGGGTTCGATCAGTGATTCTTTATCTATGAAGGAATGGTCTGTTAAACGACGAAAAATTCTCAAAAATGTCAATAAATGATGAATTTGTTTCATTTGAGTGCTTTGTTAATTAAAGTTTTCCCATTCAAGGTGTACTCTTTAGCACAGTCATTACGAATTTTGTAAACTTTTTGGGAATGCCCCTTTTCAATGATTAAGTGCGTTAATTATTTGCTGCTGTTTTGTATTCTCTATGAAGGCGGGATTCTCTTTTCAGTTTAACCAATAAACCTTTAAGGGGAGTTGGAACCGTTAACACTAACCCTGTTATTTCGATGCACCTTTTCTAAAAATCTGTTATAGATTCATGTTTGAAATTTTTTATGCAAGTAAAGTACATCTTTCCCATTATACTGAAATGATTTTTTTAAAAATTCAAAAGCTTATTTGTTACAAATTTTTTTGTGACAAAACAAAAAATGTGAAATTGGTGATTTCGATGTACCTTTTCTCAAAATGTGCTATAGATACATGTTTGAAATTTTTTAGAGAAGTAAACTTCACCTTCCTCATTATACTGAAATGAGATTTTGGTTAATTTTCAATTTTTTTTAATATTACAAAATAGTTAATTAGACATAGTCAAATTTTACCCTATTTTGAAACAAAAAAATGTAAAAAATAAAGTTTTGAGTTTTTTTAAAAAAGCTAATTTCAGTATAATTAGAAAGATATATTTTACTTGTATAAAAAGTTTCAAACATGTATCTATAACAGATTTTGAGAAAAGGTAGATCGAAATCGCCAATTTCACATTTTTTGTTTTGACACAAAAAAATTGTAAAAAATAAGTTTTTGATTTTTTTTTACTATCATTTCAGTATAATGAGAAAAATGTACTTTACTTGTATATTTACTGCTATATATTCAAACATAAATCTATAGCAACTTTTGAGAAAAGATACATCGAAGTAACAGGGTTAGGGTTAACGGACTTAGTGTTCCAACTCCCTTTAAAAAAAACTGTAATAGCTCTTTCTAAGGAGAAATGGTTCTACTTCACAGATAGTTACATTGTGTCATGTTCGAGTGTGAAAAAAATTGGCAAAATGGTAAAAATTGTTTTTATTAAGATTTATGTTTCAATAATAAGAATACATTTATCAGAAAAGAATTCATTTTTTAATAATTTATTTCATTAAACATAAAAGAAATTTTTTAATTGTTGTTCATCAGTACCATAAAAATGAAAAATCTTTAATATCAAACGGATAAATCGAATCTAAAATCAAAAAGTATCCACAATACTAAAACTGTTCATTATTCTCTTCGTATATTTCCCCTCAATTTTTGTGTTCGAAAACTTATGGTATTTCACATCAATATTTTTCATCTTTATCGAGACATTTTGACCTTTCTTTCTGTTAGAAGCGTCACTGAACTATCTAAAACTTTTTCCAAAGCCTTACATTGCAATTGCGTCGAATTACGCTAAAAAGAATTTTTACAGCTCCCTGGTTTCACAAATTAATTTCAATGCGACGTAACCTTTGCTCTTAATTAATTGCTTTACTAATGGATAGCAACAAAAAAGCTCATAGGTTCGTGGAACTTTAGTTGAAAAGTGACTGGATCACAGAGATATTTTTCTAAAAATAACTAACCACCTTTCGTTTTCTATTTGAGTTTGTCTTTTCACTTGCTGAGTTTCCAGTTCTTTTCTGATGTTCGTGAAAAAGTATTTATTGTGTTGAACTAGTTTTTGCTGCAGGTATTGCGAAGAGAAAGTAATTTGTGAAATTAGAAGCCGAATTACTTTCACTTTCAATCACCACTGATAACGGCTTTTGAATTGGTACTGAGCACGTGCCCTTTTCGTTATTATCATTTTACTTACTATCTTTTTAATTACAGCAAGTTACAAGTAAACATGTGGTTTTATGAAATTGTAGTCACAATTTTAGATTATTCTTCTACATTTCTTTAATACAAGTTTAATTTATACTTTGTTGTTTTTACTTGATTTGTGGAAATGGAAAGATGGTATTAGTGTTTCTTCTGAGTGCATCGCCTGCTGTCCTGAAAAGCAGAAAACATATTTGACATTAGGAGACATATTAATTTATATCTTGGGACAACTCCTGTTAACCGAAGACACCATTCCATTTTTACGTCACGGCTATTTGAAGAAACTGACTAACCTTTACATTAGATTGGAGATTTGAATAGAAAAACTGGGTGGTATGCTGCCTGCAAATGGCGAGCAACACGCGTTGTAAGCCCACCTTTGAAAGCCGTCATTGATTCATCAGGTCCGCTTCTCATATTCCGCCAGTAAATAAGAGTTGGATATTTAACGGATCTTCTCTCATCGTGAAGCAAGGCGTTTCCCTGATATAGCCGTGGCGCCAGGGGCAGAATGTCATTTTTTCGCCCGCTTCATATTATATAGCTTAAAATGTGAGAAGTAAGCCTCCATTATCCCTTACTTATTATATATCCTATATTTTGCCTCCATTATCCCTTAAGAGTCGCGCCAAGTATATCCATACACTCTTTGCTTTCCAACGCCACTGCATGTAGAAAACACTTGTATCGGAGGTTAAAATAGGTAACCCCCTCTCTCCTCAGCCTTAGCACCCATTGGGGTAGCGAAAGTGGATGGGACTGCGAGAATGGAAATATTTCTTACACCTCTTCATATTTAATTTTAAAAATTGACGCAAACATTCTAATATTTTGTCTCCATAGTGCCCCCTAAGACTGACAACCGATGCATCTATAACCCCCTTTCCCCCTATTGCTACATCCCTAATTTCATGTAACCAAATAAAAATTAATCCCCTTAGCAAAGCCTCTCACACAAAAGGGGAATATTTCTAGCAAATTACGGCCTCTGTAGGGCACCTCATATAGAGAGACAAGTAGGGACGGTACGTCATCGGGTGTAAAGCTCTTGACTGTTCTCAGCAGTCTAGATTCCGTTTACATATACAGGGAACTGGTTCCCTGGTGCATGGGGGACTCATGCGAAGGAAATAAAACAAATGTTCGAGGACTCTTAATGCTTGTCTCCGAACTGCCACTTTTCAGCTCCTGAATTTCAACCTAAAATAATCAGATCCTTGGATTGGAATATAGTTATTTATGTAGATTTCCGAGTTTAAGAGTCTGCTATGTTCTTCGCCTAGATTTTCTTTGATTTTAATTGCAAATGATGACAGATTTCTTCCATCTATTCTTAAGAACAAAGGCATATTTTTGAACATTGTAGAATCTTCTTGTTCTTATACATTGAAGGAAATTATATAGACCGCTTCTCCATCGCATACCATCCTTTTAAAGAGAAAAAATTGACAGTCTACAATTTTCGTTGCTAATTACTCCAACTGTCCGTACATATTCTCAAACAAGTTATTCATAAGCAACAGACAGAAACGTTTTAAAACTAACACCCATTCATGCTAATTATAATTACCTAAAATTTAATCTTTCACAATGTTGAAGATTTTTAAGATACAAAATTGCTCTAATAAATTTCTTTAAAAAATTGCAGACAAAAATAAAGAAAGAAATGTTAAATTTCTCCCTAGTGAGGTTATTCACAGCACGGTAATGACAAATTCAAACTAATAGCAATTATATAACAAATTTCTGACACAGATTGAAATTCTGCTAGGGTATAGAAAGAAAAATTCCGTAATATTTTCATTACAGCAGACATCAGCCGCAACGTAAATTATTGAACTCATTGAGTAGATCCGTACGCGCCTTAACGGCTTCGCCAACAAAAAGAATTTCGGAGGGAAATAGCCCAAAAGATTATCAAGGTTCCTTTCCCGTTCCTATTTTTACCTGCAGCACCGACTTTACTAATGACCGTCGGTGAAAATCAGGTTAACTTTGCCTCGTTATGTCTGTCTAGGAGGGGCATGAAAGATAACAACTTCTTTCCTTTTTCCTGAAAATTATTTAGTACTTCCCAGTTTGACATCTCTCTTGAAGTCAGTGATTGCTGGAGCCCGTTTGGAGAATCTTTGTAAATACCGATTTCTTGCCGTTATTGTACGAGAAGGAAAAATCTCGTTAAGAAATGAAAAGTTGTATAGTTGTAAGGAAATGGCCATTAAGAATTTTTGAATTCCCACAAAAGTTATGTGTTTTGTTCCAGCTGAAAATATTTTCATTTGTGAGATATAACAAATGCCATTTTGCGTCTTCAGTTAAGCATATATTATTAAATGTTGAAGAGCTTAAAGTTAAGAAGTTTTAAAGATAGAAATTTAATCTTCGTTTCAATAGCGACTCCTATAAAGACGAATTAAAAATTTTCTACACTAATTAATTATATCTCAATTAATGTAATTAAATTTTCTACATTTAATTAGTAATCTATATTTAAAATATCTACATTTCTCTTTTGATTTAATAAACATCAAGTGTCTTGCAGCTCCATAAGCGTATTGCAGCCAATAAAATTCGGGCAATATTAATTAAATTACAAATATTGAGGTGCGTTTTAAGTTGGAGACTGAAGGAGATTTTATTTGGTAGTAGAAATAGTTGAAATTGTTTGATAGATTGAAAAATTAAAATTATTTTAAAAAATGAAATAATTTAATTAAATTTGTAATATTTAATACAAACAATACAAAAACTGCAAATAGCTTTACAACGCACTGGTTTAAAATACATGTTATAGCAGGTGCTTTCTAAGAAAGTAAAAATAGAATGCAAATCTGCTTTGAATTGATTTACAAAGAAAATATATTTTTTATTTTCATGTTAAAAATGGGAAAGAAATGTTATTAAAGAATTCGTGAAACAATAAAGTTCTGTTCAGTTTCATTACAAGAGAGAGAACCATTGTTAAATTTATGTTTTAAAATTAATTTTGAATTTTTTGCTAAAATGAAAGAAAACTAAATCCGAAATGAAAATTGCATCACAGAAAGAATAGTTTTATAAATTTTAGGATAGTGTGAAAGTCGTTTTCCGACAAATATTTGTTCCAGAATCATTGTGGAATGAGCTCAAAGTTTAGATTAATTCTTAATTAATTAAAAGTTTATTTAAACTTTCAAAAAGTGTGTATGGGGTACACATTAACCCCTTTCAAAGTATATTTGAATCCAATTCGGTCTGACCGTCTATCCTACAGCATCAGCAAATAACAGGATGAGTCAGTACCATACCGACACGCTTTAGGAGGGGGTAGATAGCATAGAAACGAATCGGAATCACATAGTATTTCAGGGACGAAACAAGTCGGAATCATATACTATAAACGCCTTTTTCGCGCGGTAGTTGATGTTGCATGGGAAGTTGGATTGCACAACATTCGCGCAGATACTATCCCAGATAGCAATTTTAGTTTGCAGCAAGCTTGCCACAAATTTGTCATGACAAGAGTGCAAGCTTGCAGCAAGTTAACGAAAGCTTCGAAGATACCATGAAACGAACTTGCAGCAAGCTTGCCGTGCATACTCATTGCAAATTATAGCAAAAACAGAGTATAAACACAACCCGGGATAGAACTCGCGGCCTACCACTTAGTAGCCAAACGTCGATACCACTCGGCCAGCTGAACTACGAGACGAGAAGATAGATTTCGCTAATACATCGTTCGATTCGATTCATATATGATTTATTTTAAACTTTTTTCTTGCTTTCATTAATTTTTTGAGTTGAGAATATGATTTGAAGTCAAAGAGAGAGTGATTTTCGCTAATAACTACGTTTTGCTAGTAGAATAAATTATGAAATTAGAGTTCAAAAGTAATTACTTTAAAATGGGACAAAATGTCTAGTTATCATTTTTCAACAAACACTGACTGTTTTTTAGATTTAATTTTGTTTATAAACATTAAAATTTCAACATTAAGAAAAAGACGATATAGTTTTCTTTAAAGTACGAGTGATATATTTAGTAAAAAGATAGAAAATGTTTCAAAAATTTTTTTTATAAAAATTATAGTTATTTTTTTCACAAATTATCATTGATTTATTGAATTAATAAAAAGAAGGGCGGTCTTGGAGATGCTATTAAAAATCGGATGTTTTTTTAAAACAGAGACAAAGATAATTATCTCTTTATTGTGCTATCTTTGCAAGAAGCTTGTTTTGCAAACTTGCAGCAAGTTTGATTTGCAAGGGAGGTGGCGCTATTTGTCACATCGAACTTGCAGCAAATGCGTTGCAAGCGAGGGTGGCGCTAGTTGTCACAGCGAACTTGCTACAAGTTCGATTCAAGTTTGACGCATCAAATTTTGCCATGACAAGTCAAAATCAAAATTGCTGCAAACTGACGTGCTATCTGGGATCCTACCGCCACGAGAAAAATCCCAGACACAGACATGCCGGTGACAGTCGCTATGGAAACGGGATATTCCACTGCATTTTGGAGGTGAAGGAAAGTGCTTTATTTTATTTGTCGCAGATAGAACCGTCGGAAGTCTCATTTCGCTTTGTACTTGCCAAATGTTGCGGTTAATTTTGTACCCGTTTCCATTCTTTCTTCAATTCGTCTAATTGATGCAACCCTGTTCAGGGGTTTTCTCGTGGTGGAAAGACATTACGACCCGACCTTTGGTTCGCAGGGGGGCGACCAAAGGGAAGTCTGTCTGTATGTATGTCCGCGGTCATGTGAACACTATAACTCAAAAACTTGAATGGCTAGATGGATAAAATTTGGTACACAGTTTTATCGTCATGAATGTAGGCCCGTATTAAATTTTGGGCCAAATCCGTCAAAAATGGGCGTTCAAATTGCACATTCAATTTCTTTTAATGCGATTCTCATGCGCAAAGTACTGGTAGCAATCTGTTATTGTTGTAAATTTTATTTACAACAATAAATAATGTTCTCAAACATGAATTGTAAGAAATTTTTATTGTTGTAAATAAAATTCAAACCGATCTCATTATTTCAGCAAATCTTTTATTTACGAGCTTTTGCAATTGTTACGATTGTGGTAGTATAAATTGTTTTCTTGGGAATTCAATTCCAAAGCAGAAATTTCGCTTTAGTATTCATTTCATTGCCTATTTTATCGCACCTGCTTCAAAGTAATATATTTTGAAACGTGGCAACAGATAATTATTTCAGGTTTGTTGGTTTGTTTCACTTTCTCGTATACGAAGTATACAAAGAGAAATATTGTAATCGTCAAAAAAATTCGAACTCGAGATTTTGACGAATCTCCACTTAGAAAGTATACGAGAAAGTTTAGGGGAGACCACTCCCGCTGGTTTATTTCTTAACAACAAATAAAAGAAGTGCAGATACTGTTGTGATCTTCTGATGATACACTGTTGTGAATAACTTATAAATAACGGGAATTTGTGTGCAAAAACATAATGACCGGAATGAATGTGTCTCTATAAAAACTTGTAACTTAAATATTGAGATGTGATCCTTTCAACAAATAGTTGAAAGAAAGCACAATAAGTGCCCTCCACCCCAACTTTTTCTTTGTCTCAAAACATAGTAAATACCAGGGCTTTCAACTTGTAAAAGATGTAAGTGTCAACTACTCAAAGAGCTGAAAACGTTTGGTAGATGTTGCCAAGGGCATAAGTGTCGCGGTGAAGGACCTGAGAACGTAATATATTTGCTATTATTACCCCGCGGTTCTTATCATTTTATCAGCTGCTTAGTGTCTGGATCGCGAATCGGGACAGCGAAGTAATTGCCAAAATTGGCTTGAAACTTATTTTTGCCCACCTGTAACTGCATTTACCATTTCCAGCGTTCAGTTAATATTTATTAAAATTGTATCTCATTAAATAAATAGCTGGTTTTGTTGCAAAATATGAATCAATTTAATGATAGAAAAATTTATTTTTCCAAAACCAGCAGTAGTGTTTTCCCCTCAACTTTCTCGTGTGGCTTTCAAAATATGGCTCGGTTGGTGAATGGATTCTTAATATAATGAAAAGAAACACGCGTGTATTTTGGAACAGTATTTTTTCTTCTGGACCGATATGGTCCAACCTTCGATATAATTCTACACTTTTGATGTAAAGATCACATACTACAACTGATGCAAATAGACCTTTGTGTTTTTAAGCTATCGTCCGACATACAATTGATGGATTTCGTCCAAAATAGAGAAATAGATATATACACTTGTAATGTAAAGCCCAAATGCGGATTACATCCCTATAGTTTGTTTCGTATCTTAATTATCGTGTTCACAGACAGATACATAATTCCATAAATGGTGTTTTCGGACATAGGAGGGTAAATTAATCAACATTGTCTCTATACTATATTACATCTCTATACTCGCATACGAGAAAGTAAAAATAACCAATGTATTCTTCTCGATTGGTTCAAGCACTTTTTTCATACAAAAAATTTTAAAATATTTTTAAAGGTAAAAGGCATTTATGCTTGTTGGTACCATGTACCACTTTTGCATTCTGTTCTTATTTGAAGTTTGGGAGTATCATAAGAAACAAAATTACTCTTCAGTAAATGTCCTGATGAACCAAATAAAATGCAAAACGAGCTCAGAAAATCTCCTCCACATGGAATTATTCAAAGAACGGTAATGACACCTTTTATCGAATGACATTTACATTACAAATTCCGGGTTCCAATTCTAGCATGTAATAAGAACAAAAAAATCTGTAATATTTTTTCATTACAGATCACATCAGCTCCTACCTAAATTTAGATAGAACGTGTACATCTTAACAGTTCTGGCACAAAACGAATTTGGAGGAAAATAGCCTGAAACATCATTTAGTGTTCGTTCCTTTTCGTATTTTTACCTATAACATTAACTTTATGAACGACCGAAGATAAACCATGTTAACTTTTCCTCTTTATAGCTTCAAAAGTTACCAACTTTTATTCTTGGAAATTACTTAGAACTTGCAAGTTAGCCTTTCCTATTGATTTATTATTAGTTGAGGGCGCTATTAAAGATTTTTGTAATTATTGATGTTTTGTTCTTATTATATACAAGAAGGATGATTTTCGTTAGGAAATAAAAGTATGGAAAAATGAACTTTAAAATTTTTAAGTTGCGGGCTATTTTGAAACGCCGGAAATTTTTAAATCTCTTATGAATTGTCCCAGATTTGTATCAGTATCGTTTGGTTATATGAAAATGTCGTTTATCAGATTTGTCAAAACATATTTTTTTATGCTAAACACCTGTATAGGTTAGTTACATCTGCTCCGAAATTATTGTATTTTCTCACAAAATGCCATCAGTCGCTAGTAATTTAAGCTCTTCCATCACAATTTCGAATGTTTTGCTGTGTGTGGTTCTTGACATACGGCATTTTGATTAGAGGGCAGCGATATAAAACCACCTTTACAGAGACAAAATAAGAATTTAACGAACGATTAAAAGAATAAAATATATAAATTAAACATAAGAAAAATGAATCATATTACATCTGGTAATTTGAAGATCCTGTATTACGGCTATTTTTTTGCGTATGAATAACATTTTAAGTCAGTAGTATCTTTAAATTATGTGTGTTTGTTTATATAAATTTATACGTTCTGACAAAAGATTCTTTTGCCCTTTCCTTCTGAAAATGCCTTATCGTAAATCAAGTAATTTTCAACCAAAACTGAATTTGGTAACATGTACCTATATACTTCATGCAAATTTCTCAACAAAACAATTTTTTTTTAGTTTTTAAAATCTGTTCCTTGCATATTAGTGTCACTACTTCTTGAGACAGGATTATTTCAAAATTATGTTACACACTAATATATGCTTTGTTAAATTTGATTTAATTTTGAATTAAATTTGATTAAAAAGCTTGTTTTATAAATGAGATTATCTTATTTCAAATCTAAATTCATAATATATTAATAAAACATGTCTTATCAACTTTTCGACGATACAAAATCATTTCGTTGTTATTATTATTTTGAATTTGTTTCCAAATAGATTAATTTCTTCCCCATTTCCAAAGAGATAAAATTTACCGAAATATATTGTTACAAAGCTATAAAGTCGTTTTCCTGAGATGCTAATCTCGGCGACGAACTTGGCGATAAATTTGGCGACCATTTTGGCGACTTGGCGGCAAATTTGGCGACTTTGGCGATAAAGGGAATTTCCTAGAAGGACCTCAAACTTTCCACCTATTTCTACTGGTTTCATGAACTTTCTAGAGATTACGTCACTTCCTAGGTAATGAAGTCACTTCCTGTTGAAAAGTATAAAAGGCAAGCTCTCAAGCCAAGAGTTGTCAGTTCGATTTTGATCAGCAAGCAAGCTGGTGAGCTAACAAGAAGCCTTTGAGCGCTGTGTTCAGATTTATTGGTAGTCTTTATTGTGAATTTTTATAAGTGCTGTTTTAATACTTGTGCTACGTTTCTTATCTTAGAATATTTGTAAAATAAAGAGCTTTATTTTTTTAATCCTGCTTATTGGACTGCATTCACGTACACCCACAAGACGATTTTGTCACAATATGCACCGAATGCTTTATCTGCATAAAAAACTCTTTTCTTCTCATTTTTTATCAAGTCATCTGTTTTCCACGCTCCTGTTCCATTCAGAATGTTTTCTTTTTAGCTCAAATGATTCAGCACCAATATTTTTTATTGCAAATGATATTCTAAAATTGAAATTGATTAATGAAAGACGATACCGCTGGAAAATTGGAAACATCCCTGATGTAACGGGCTAGTGTTGAAAGTTTTCCTATGACTGCATTTGCTCAGAAGTTAGGGCCTAAAAATGATTTAAACCCCTAACTTCGACTATATGGAGGCTTCATTCAATCTATAAATTGCTTGATATGCCTTGGTTCATGATTTTACTTCATGCAGCACGCATAAAGCAAAAATCATTGAAGATGCTCTACCAGGCAGACTGTTGGGCGTAGAGCTAAAACATTTGGCACGCAGCCACTTCTTGGGCAGTACATGTTCACTAAGAGAGGGTGTTTAAAAATTTAAATTTGAATCTTAATTAAAAATTAATCGAAATTTTTGCATTTTTCCTGAATAATTTTTGCGTTTTTCTTCAATGAAGGCCGGTCTGAGGCGGCTGGCTTCTTTTCAGGGAAGTTGAGGTTCTGAGATGGCTTCGGAGATAAGCGCGGACGGGGGGGGGGTCAGTTATCCTTGCCCCCCCCAGCCCATTTCCGTGCGCCCTAAGAGAAGATTATAACAGGGGGTGGGGGTAAATGACCTCCCAGGTTGGGATAGTCCAATTCATGTCCTCTCAAAAATGCCCGGTTTTAAGGGAGCTATAAGAAAAAAGTCGCCTCTGGATTAAAGAGTTAAAATTTAAAAAAGGCAGTATTCAGTGGTATCAATATTATTTAGGTACAATATTTTTCTCTAATTTTAATACAATTAAAAAGTATTTTTAGACATATTTTACAACAGTAATTTTCATTGTTTAAATTACTGCGTCCATACACAGGCACGTTTCGGCGATATTAAATACATTTTTGTGTGTACATTATCGTTGCTATAATTAATAGTAAATGTATGATAATATTATAAAGGCAGACGACATATTATCCTGCTACGATATTTTGGACTAGCGATTCCTATCTCCTTTAATTTCTTTAAATCCGTGCATGTGATACTTTTTTGGAAAGCTCTAATCAATTGCATTTCCTTCCACTTTTTTTCATATTCATACCTCCAACCCTTTTGAATTGTAGGAGGAAATGGCTGAGGGGTTGAAATTTTCCTTTCCTTTCTATCTCGAGTTAAAAGTTTAGTCGAGTTCTACCCTCTCCTTCTGGCTTGCAGGAATTTTTTTGGCAACATATATTTATCACAGAGATATCTCAAAACGATATGGAAACAAATTTATTGCACAGACGAGCGCTTTTAGAGAAATCGAATAACAATGAGATTAAATTATTGACTCAGAATAGAAAAAAATCGTTGAAGTTATAGTTTATGATTTCTTAGTTTCAAACTGTGGCGAATAGTTTTGAATTTCCTGTTTAATAATATAATAAATGTTAGAGCACAAAAATACAAATAATAAGATGTCCTTTACTTGATTTATTTTTATCAAACATTAATAAATATTATAATTTAAAAATACTACTTCTTAATACAGTTCTTTATTCTTTCCATATTGAAATGAAATTGAATTTTCAACGTTAACACTCTTTAAGTTCTTAAATATCTGATTCCGCATGCTAAAACAAAGCTCTAAATTTTTATATACAATGTTTTGTAAGTCAGTACATTTTCAGTTGTAACACAACGCAAGACACTTGTCAGTAGTAAAAGAAATCCTTGAATGATAACTCGACAAAAGAAAAAACTCCATTTTAAGTCTGCGATACATTTCAGATTCTAATTTGTTACAAGGTGTATAATGGAACAACAATATTTAAGAACGAGTTACGTTGCCAATTAAAGTATAACTCGTGGAACATTATGGAAATAAAAAAATTCTTCTGGCCATTTTCGTACATCTTTATTACTCTTCATTTCTCCCTATTTATATAATATCAGCAAGCAATCGGTATTTACAAAAATTTTCCAAACTTTCTCACAGCAATTACGATCTTCACGAGTGACGACAAACTGGGAAGTTCTAAATAGTTTTCAGGAAAAATGAAAAAAGTGAGTATCTTTCGCACCTCTCCTAGACAGACATAACGACGCAAAGCTAACCTGATTTTCAGAGTCGGTCGTTAGTAAAGTCAGCGCTGCAGGTGAAAATAGGAAATGGAAGGAACTTTAGTAATCTTTCGAGCTATTTCCAACCGAAATTCTTTTTATTGGCAGGGTCATTATGGCGTACACGGATCGACTGAATGAGTTCTAAATTTATGTAGGGTCTGGATTTGAGAAAAATAAAATCTCGAGAGTATCACCCAAAGCCAGTCTACATGGAAAAGGAAATTATCTGTATGTGCACCTAGGGGTGTGCACAAAAAGACAATGAAGAGAACGATATTTAAATACTAAATTAATTTTATTAAAGACAAACATATGTGAAGAGTTATGTACAGATATAATTACATACAAGGATAAATTTAGGAGAGAGGTTTAGACATGATTAACGTTAGTGATACGCCTAGAGAAAACATCTTAATTATATGACATTGCTAACTTAGACTAGAAGATGAACAAAAAATAAAGGACAGGACGAATAATTTAACATTAAAAATTCAAAAACGATTGAACTTTGTATTAATTTTTATTATTTATTGAACTTTGGTAATCTGCAATAACTGTAGAGCTTATGTCATAGCTACAGATAATTTAATTAGTAATTTCAAGTTCAATCGTTTTCCTAGGGCTTTCTCGAACTAGCAAAATTTAATTATAAAATGGCTGGAGACTTTTTAATTTACTTTGGAATTTTTAATTTAATTTGGGTTTTTCTCAATAGATGGAGCTAGGTTCTCTGGCGTCCAGACCAGTTCCCTATTTAGGCGCCATTTTTCGAATCGAATGCGTTGACGTTAGTGTTATTATTTCCGAGGTAGAAGGTAAGCTGTTCTGTCTTTCCTTTCTTCTGCCTTTTTGTGACAAAGGCATTTGCAGTATTTTGAGGAAAGCTTTTTCTTTCGATTTCGGGATAATTCAGGTCACAGAGGAACCTTGTTTTTTGTCTTTGTTAGTCTGTTCTTCAACAGAAAATTATCCCAATACCGAAATTTAGGATCTCAGCGGGGAGTGACATTTGGAAACGTTCTCTGCCGGATTCTTCTTCTTTTTATTAATTTGTGTTGTATTTTTTTTTATCTATTACGGTCTTATTTTTGTCCTATTATAGGATTTTATTCTGTCAGTTATTTTTGATTATTGTCAATGCATTCCTGAAAGCTGCTACGTTTTCGTGTACCAGATGCATTGCCGGTATTTCTTTTTTTCTTGTTCCAAGTTCAGTTTCTTCCATGGAATAATTTTTGGATACTGCTTCTAACAGACACATCTTATCAAAGCACATACTACAAAGTTTCTCTTTTTTCGAATTCCGTCAAATATTGGTTGATGTCCGCGTAGAGTGTGGATTGGTAAACGAAAGAGTTGTTAATAAAGCTGTTAATAAAGCAAATTAAAAATTAGCAAAAGACAAATTTGTTGTGATGCCTTTTGGAAGTAAATAATATAGCCCCGAAAGTCTCTGGGTAACATTGTTTTCAAACACTTATCTTTCTCTTGGAATAAAATTAATCGGGGTTGCTCCAATTAAAACATTTTATTTCGTTTCGCAAGATGTAATATCTGTAATAAATATGCAGTTTAATCTATTTATCCATTTATTTGCCACGCCGGCACAGCCTGCCCAGAGGGTGTAAGGTACAAACCCGGACGGTGGCGGTTAGTTCAAAACAGTATCCAAACAGAAAATAATTACCTCATATTACAACACATATCAAAACTGAATTACACTGTATGTAAAAGAGCAACAACAAAAGTAAACGTTCTGAACACCAAAGCAGAAGACGAAGGAAGTGACAAAGAAGTTCATGAAACAACATCAAATAGTAAAACAGAAAACAAAAGACAAATAAAATTTTATAAAAATCCTAGAAAATTAAACACATTACAGCATGCAGGAAAATTCAATAGAAAACATTTAAAGTTTTATATTTCAAAAGAAATAGAAAAGCGCACAAATGTTAAAGAAACAATGATGAGCACTTTACTTTACGATTGATATTAATTATAATTTTTAAAACAAGTTTTATTACATGAAAATTTTACAACCGAATGTAAAGATATGCGTTTCACATACCAAATATTCATAATTAACTTTTCACATTGAATCACCATCACACCGTAACCAGGGGGAAAATCGTAGTTTATTAACGACCTTAGCATCATAACAGATTTTACAAACAGCGATCATAGCAGTAACCAATCAGTGTACTGTCCGGAACTCTATACTGTATCTCGAAGCATATTAGATGGAATATTACAAATGTGTAATCAATGTTTGAGATCAGTGTACTGTCCAGAACTCTAAACTGTATCTCGAAGCATATCAGCTGGAATATTACAAATGTGTAATCAGTGTACTGTCCAGAACTCTATACTGTATCTCGAAGCATATTAGCTGAAATATTACAAATGTGTTGGTGAATGACATCTTTCAACTTTGGATTTTTTTTTACATTGTCATAAATGAATGTTTTTATATATCCCCAAAACCAAAAAAACTTCGAGTGAAAAGATGATAAATTCTCAAATGAATAATTGGATTTTTGGTTCCTTCTGTGTAATATTGTCATTGAGACTGTACCTACATCTGTTGATGATAATATCAGCTAGCGGTGGTTAGATGCTGGTGCTACCTTTGCTAAATAAGCCTGCCTCCTTGACAATAATTTAGAGCCCAAAAGTAATGCAAATTCTGACTTCCTTTACAGGAGCATATTTCACTTTCTCATATTACTATCGGTTGCAACTAGTTCAAATCCAGGCCAATTACATGATATTTCCTCCCATTTTGTGCAGACAAATCAAACCCGTTCTCTTGAAAAGAAGTATCACATTAAATATAGTATACATAGAACGATAAGTAGTGTATTTTAATTGTATTTACTTTAGCAGAATCCTCAGAGTTTCTCTCTCTCTCTCTCTCTCCAGTTTTCTTCTTAAAAAGCTAATTCACCTTAACGTATTTAAGACACAATAACCAATCAAAGAAGTGATCGCATGCTTCATGCATTCTTGTGGGAAAATTCATCTGAATTGATAAATTTAATTTTTCATAAAGATAGAGGTCCACACAAATGACGATGGAGACAATTTAAATTTTAACTTGACATTTATAATCGCACAACATGGTTACTACTTTTAACTATCTGCTGCCGATAAAAAGAAGTGAGATTTAATTTTTTCCCAACATGTTTATCTTCGATGATAATTTCCATAAGTGGCCCGTACAATTCCGTGCACTTTATTATTGTATTTTAAAGCGTAAATTTTGGCAGCAACATGAGTTTCGGATATTATCATGTTTTGAAACAAGCATATCTAGACTTTATAAGAATCATATTTTTATAGAGGAAACAAGTTTAGATTCCTATTCAAATGTTGTAAAGGAATGAGTATCATTTATGTTAACCCTCTCACACCGAGCGAGGCGTCCTGGGCTGTCTTAACATTTCCCCTTAACAGCGAGGAAGGCCGGTCTGAGGTGGTTGGCTTTTTTTGAAGGGAGGTGAGGTTCTGAGATCTCTTAGGAGATGAGCGAGGTAGGGGGTCCAATTAGCCTTGCCAACCACAGTCCATTTCCCTGCGCCTTAAGGGAAGGTTATAGCAGGTGGTGGGCTAAATGACTACCCAGTTTGGGAGAGTCCCATTCGTGTCGCTTTCTCCCAAAATCTTCCGGTTTTAAAGAGGCTGGGAGAAAAAAGTCTCCTCGGGATTAACTCTTTAATCTCGAGGCGACTTCTTTCCTCTAGCCCCTTTAAAACCGGGACTTTTTTGGAGGAAGCGACACGAATTGGACTCTCCCAACCTGGGTGGTCATTTACTCCACCCCCACCCTTGGTATATCCTTCCCTTAAGGCGCACGAAAATGGGCTGTGGTTGGCAAGGATAATTACCCCCTCCCCTATAACACGCTTATCTCCTAAACGATCTCAGAAACTCACCTACCCTCAAAAGCCAACCGCCTCAGACCGGCCTTCGTCGCTGTTAAAGGAGGAGTTTTAGACCGCCTCGCTCGGTGTGAGAGGGTTAAAGAGTTAAGCAGCATTGTTAACAACAGTTGTGCAGCATATGTCTTACGTAAATTAGCCTCCAATACAAATGTCCTTTATATCATTCTGTCGAGATTAATCATCTTGTATAAACAGCTGAACGCATCGAATACTTGGTTTTATTGGTAAAAACAGATCCCGAGACTTAACGCTCCGAGGACAGCAGCATGCTTAACGCTTCGAGTATCTGCACAGTCGTGTGAAAGTCATCCGCAAAGGACTGAAATCTTTATAATTCTAAGGAAATTCCCCATCACTGCTGTAGCCTAGAAGTCATTAAAAATTGGTTTAAAAACTTATTGCTGTAAGATGCAGCATCTAGTAAAATTTCATTCATATTGCTGCACAAAGGAGCCTAGTCAACGGTCGCCGTAGCTAGTTGGTAGTGCATTGTACTGTAAACCTATTTGTCTATAGTTCGAATCCCGGCTTCGGTAGTTTCGTCTAAAGACAAGTATTTTTATCTTCTAATTAAGGACAGGAAATTTTCTTGTTTAATTATCTTATAAGCAGTGCTAGACCTTTCTTTAAAATTCTAGCTACTATACGATTCTGGAATATTCTGTGAGTGTATAGATGCTGAGTCGCACAAGCTGTGGGCAATTTCTCTTATATTACAAGTTGCTAAAAGCTAATAAATCTATTCTGTTGTTAAATCATGCTTCTGCAACTCTTTTTATCGTTATGACAATGTTATGTTTTTTAACAAAAACATTCAGTTATTTTATAGCATGTGTGTCAATAAAAGAATGAAAACGTTTATTACAAATTTTTAGGAAAATATTTCTTTAAAATATTTAAACATTTACGCATATTCTTGCATATATAATTTGAAATATTTTGTTCTGGAAATAAGTTTTTTCTCAGAATGCTCCGAATGCTTTTAAATCTAAACTCTTATTTCTCGTGCAAAACTTTCTCCTTGTTATTATCAAAATTCTAATCTTGAAACTGCAGCTGCTCAAAATGAATTCACATAACATATAGTTGAAACAAAGTTATTCAGCCATCTTTTCTGATAGAACTAACTACAAGCAATGAAATCTCAAACAATACTGAAGCGTAAATAATTTATGCGCTTAACCGTCTTCTTAGAAATCAAAACTGTTAGCAAAGTCACTTTCAGCCGTATCTTCCGGCTGAAGCAAAAGGGACTGGAGACGCACCAAATGAATTGGTTCCACGTACTGGAAGGAAATTGGAGTTGTTTTCAGCGTAACTCGACTCTAATTCCACTTTAAATGGAAATGGACTCGTCTGACGGCAATGAGTCATCAGGCGCTCCGATATCAAATGGGAGGAAGGGTTTCTAGAATTCTAAGTTAGGAACATCTCTGTTATATAGTACTGCTGTGTAGCAGAGCAAAAGTTTTATTATGCTTACTGATGCATATAAGACTAGTAGAATCTAGACAGAAAAACAAAGACAAAAATTTAACGTGGTCGGTCATACATACAAAGTATAGAAAGTGCGATTGCATTCTGAAATTTTATAAAGCACTCCAGAAGAATATATTTTTATGGGCAGAATATTTACAGATTTTAATAAAAAAGCATTCTTAGATTGAGTGTTAACAAATCTATAAAAATAAAATAGTGTTTAAGATGTGAGGATAATTTTGGGACATGGAAAATAGTTGAATGCATGAAAATGAATGCTTACAGTTGAAATTAAATAATCATTTGAGTAATATGGGCAGATAAAAACCATGTTTGATAGAGAACCAAATTTTCAGATAAACGCATGGATTCGCTGAACAAGTAATCATTCTGTAGCTTAGATTAGCTCTGTGAGGACTAAGAATTAGAACTAAATTCAATTCAAGGACATTTAAACGCAACATATTTCCTCATTACATGATATGAATAAAAAATATATTCATCTGATGATCCGGAAAAATCTTTATTTTTATAAAATGTTTTTTCGTTGACTTGTTTATAAATTTTAAAAACTTCCCATCAGTGTTCCCTAATAAAATCTTAAACAATAATTAATCAATAGTCAAAAAAACGGCCTTGCAGCAAGACTCAATAATACACTTATTAAAGAATCCAGATTAGGAACTTTGTGACTTTTTCTTCTTGATTACGGGACACCTCGCCCCTGGTCCCAGAGACGAGTCCATTGTCAGGATAGTGCTGAGGGCCCGGGAGATGTTCTCGTATTGTATTTTCTTTATATATATATTACTTTCTCGTACATCGATGCTTCCATCCGGAGGGTCACCAAAATTTGCAAGACACTTTAGAAGACGCGGTTTCATGCTGCCGCAGACTTGGTCGGCTCTAAATTCTAACAGAAATTGACAAGCAGAAAAAAATAGGACTAAACCTGTGGAACGAGGTTATTAACCTGCTGATAAATAGAATGAAGGAGACTTAAATTTTCCTCTCTGTTTAAAATTGTGGACAGATTGTCTTTATCATAAATTAGCTTTTTTGCATACTTTTCCGTGAATGGGCAATTCATTATGTAGTGTAAAGTATCTCCCACGGCGCCACAAGGGCATTTGATGTTCAAGCTCCTCCCAAATCGTACAAATTACGCTGGGAATCTACCGTGTCCACTCAAAAATTTTACAATAAAATGACTAAATTTTTTCGTATGAATTGAAACCGCCGGTATTAGTTTTTCTGTATGTCTGCAATTTTTTGTTGTGGACGAAGCCAGGAACTTTGTGACTAGCATCCTAAATCTAACCATTTCGTTGTTTCGTTGCAGCTCCCTCCTCCGATGCTTCTGTGACATGTCCTCACCCACACCTACTCCATCCTTGGACGAATTCCCCACCCCCTTGACGCTAGTGGACATCGCACTCATCGCTGTGCTCACGCTCATCATCCTCATCACCATCCTGGGTAACACTCTCATCATTGCTGCCGTTGCAACGACTCGACGTCTCAGAACCGTCACCAACTACTTCGTGGTCAGTTTGGCCGCCTCTGACTTAATGGTCGGACTTCTGGTTATGCCTTTTGCTGTGGTCAAGGAGGTGAAGGACGGACTGTGGCTATTTGGACAGGTAGCCTGCGAGTTGTGGGTCTCCCTCGATGTCATGCTGTGTACGGCATCCATTTTGAATTTGTGTTGCATAAGTTTGGATAGGTAAGACCATGCCTCTTATTTTTCTGAATAACCCTTATTCATATTGAAATCAATTTAAATTCGCGTGATACTGATGAGATGAGCTCATTTCATTTTGGAACGGATGACATATTTTGTGTTACAAAATGGACATGATGTGAGAGAACGTGTAGTTTGATTCCTATTACAGTGTGTTAAGAAATGATAAGACCACTAACAAAATGGTGCATTTCTGAAGAAGAAGACATAATATACAAATTTTTAGCGTGTGTATTTACAAATGATCGTGAAGCATTTTCTGTACTAATTCCAACTTTAAAAATTAACTTGATTTTTATTGAAATCTACTCATTTTTCTAAAAATTGAATAAAGAGTCTGTTAAGAAATTATAAGACCACCTGAGAAAATTAGCATATTATGTATCACATGAAAATCGTTAAAAGGTGCATGTGTTAACATTTTGTGGAAGCAATACCTGAGAAACAAAAGTGCAGGTTTTGATTGTGTTAACCACGATTTATTTGAAGATGCCGCGGGGTAAGGAGTCATATGAGTGCGAAATGAGAAAAATTTTATTCTACAAGGCTGCTGGTAAATCTGAAAGAGAAATAGCAAGGTTAATGAAGCGTTCTAATAGTGCCATTCACAATGTCATAATTAGAGAAGGTTATCCAAATAAAATGAGGCCATCTGGAAAAAAAAAGATTTTGACAGCTCGCGACGATCGACAAATTTTTCAACTATCAACTGAAAAAGTTCTTTCGACTCGCGCAATTTCGAAACGTTTCAGCAAAAAAGTTTCACATGTCACAGTTGCGAAGAGTCTTGAATCAAATACTAATCAAAATTTATGAAAATGAAGAAAACGCCTAAGTTATTGAAACATTAACAAGAAGAAAGACGGGCTAAAAATGTCATGGCATGGAACGACGAGTGGAAAAAAATTATATTTTCTGATGAAAAGAAATTTAACCTTGATGGTCCCGATGGGTGCGCACACTATTGGCATGACTTGAGAAAGGAACCTAAAGAATACTTATTCGACAAATGGGAAGAGAATCAGTAATGGCTTGGGAAGTCTTCAGTCATGATGGATTGAGCGATTTACAGTGAATTTCGGGACATATAGACTCTGCAAAATATCAAGCTATGCTATATGATCATCTGATACCGTTTGGGCCTATATTAGGTGGTGCTGACTGGATATTTCAGCAGGACAATGCTCCTTGCCATACATCTAAATCCACCCTGGAATGGTTTAAAAAAGAAAAAGTTAATGTTTTGCCATGGTTAAGTTGATGTCCAGATTTGGAACCCATGGGAAACCTTTGGGGTATATTATCTCGCAAAGTTTATTCTAATAATAAAACGTTTTCATGTGCCAATGAACTGGAAGTAGCCATTGTAAAAGAATGGCACAATATTTATGAAAATGTAGTTAATCACCTGGACATTTCAATGGAAAACAGAATGTTTGAGGTTATCGGGAAAAAGGGAGGACCAATATCATATTAATTTTCATATTTTTTTGTTTTAGACAAGTGGTCTTATAATTTGTTATCAGTGTATTTTTCATTAATTTTTAATATTTTTGTTAATTTAATCATTTATTGGATTATTCGAAAATATTGAAACCTAATTATAATAAATATGTAGAAATATCATTTTTTATGTGTTTAAAATATAATCAGAATCTTTAGTTACTTCATAGTTACCAAAATAAAGTGGTCTTATGATTTCTTAACAGACTGTAGCACAAGATATTGCGCAATATCTCCACAATGTTGTTCGGTATTCTGAATGCCGACAATATCGTGAAGATATCATGGCGATATTGTAGAGCATCTTGGGATAATAAGAATATCAGATAACGCTTTATGATGTTTGCCCAGATTTATGGGTGGAAGCATGTGATATTTTGCATCTATATAATGTGTACTATTAGATCTGTTTGACTACAATAATAATTCAAAAACATATTACCCAATTGAGGAGTATGAGGAAATGTGTTCCGAATTCCACCGAAAAGAGAAGAGCTTTCTCAAAAGGAAAATGATATTTTATTTTGTCTTTACCTTTCTGTCTTTGAGAAAAATCCGTGTGCTCACTATATTATGTATAACTCTATTCGCCCATTAACATACTACATGGCACTTTTGAGTGCATTATTCCATTAAGATCATAATAAAAATGAAACAAAATGGCTCCATATATTCTCTAAATAAGTCACCCAACTCCTGTCCTTTTTGTTGGAGTCAATGGTAGGAAAGACAAATGCGTGTTTTAAGATAATGGTTAAAAAATAGGAAAAATACATCTCTGTCCCATGAATATTTTCATTTTATCTTTTGATAACAGCTTCAGCTGTGAACGGTCGCCGTCATTTCAGCTAATAAAGAAACAAACAGCTACTTAGAGCCATTAGCGCAAAGCGGGAGTTGTGTTTTTTATGATTATTTTTAAAGAAGTGGAGCAGACATAAAGCAGACTACAATAATAACACAAATAATATTTTATAAGTGCTAATATATTTAAAAAGAAACTTTACCCTTGAACAAAATGTATGGGTCAAACATTTCTCTATTTGAACGATAAAAATGCTATTTTTAACTTGGAAAGTTTCAATTATCGTTATTATCATCAGAGTGCTTTAACAGAACGGAAGGGTCTAGTCAAAAGTTTCTTAAACTTGTGTAATAGTCACCTCTTGTTATTGACAGAAAAAACTGGCGATTGAAATTTTATGTACACATTAAGGATCATTAGATTAGATTAGAGATAGATTGGAAAAGCGAAGTGTTAAAGAAAAGGTTTTGGAATTTAAAATATTTTTCTTGTAAGATTATATATCTTAATTAGTTTTCCTTACTTTCAGAGAAAAACTGGACAGAAGCATTTTATGACTGAGGTTTCTTTACCGCCCCCCAAATTTACTGACTCACGACCCACATTTTAAAATATCTTGCCCTGATTTGATTTTTAAATATGAAGACAGGTACGCGTAGGAAGTACGACTTATGTACATAATCTCGTTTAAACAATCTCTCTCAGTAATCAAATGAACATACATGTTTGTTTAGTATGCAGAGATAATACTTTATGTATTTTTAAACAGTTGCTGCCAGTTGATTCTAATGTCTCTTAAGACTGTTTACGATTGGATGACAATCTCCAGCAGCTATCCCGACCGCAACGAGAAATTCGCATGGATTTACCAGTTATTAAATAATGCTGCCTAAGAACACAGCTATAGTTAAAAAGCCAGAACCTTCTCCCTTTGATTCATAGTCTCTAAACGCCATAAACCGTTGTATTCGCAGAGACAGGTCACCAATTGACTGTACTAGGTGATTCCCCGTAATGCAGTTACGCACTATCTACATTATTATCACTGCCTACAATAGACACCCGGGATTCCGAATGTCAGGAATCCAAAAATCCTTTATTAATTTTCTGAAAAATTTTTATTGAAGGGAAAATAACAGTTAAGAATCAAAAAAAAAGTTAATGTTTATTCCTAACTTAAAAGAAGTATTTGAAGTGGTCTTCAAGAATGAATACAGCACCTTAATTAGTAGAAACAAACTCATATCTTCTTTTTATCCTCAACTTGTTTACCACTGTACCGCGCGAATCGCATTGTGCTCTTTCCGTACACTTTCACAGAGACCTAGACCCTTGCAGAGTCACCTTACTGCATTTGGTATATTGAGAGTATTTTACCGAATTTCCCGGATAATCCGAATTTTCTTGAATCCGAACAGAGATAAGCCCCAATTAGTTCGGATTCCCATAGTCAATACTCTACGGCCTTTAGTATATCAAGAGTATTTTGTCAAATTTCCCGGATAATCCGAACACAGGTCAATCCCAATTAGTTCGGATTCCCATAGTCAATACTCTACGGCCTTTGTTATATCAAGAGTATTGTGTCGAATTTCCCGGATGATCCGAACACTGGTCAGTCCCAATTAGTTCGGATTCAAGTAGTTCTACTGTATAAGATTGTGAGCTCAGTTTTAACGTGTTGTATCGTCAGTCAGATAAATTCAAAGCTGAATGTATTCTTCGGGATCTATGGTCAGACACGTTTCTGCAAGAGTTTTCTATTTGTACACACTAATACGGGCTAATTCTATGAAGAAATGCGCCAGGATGAAATTCATTTTCCTTACTGTCTTCTTAATTGTTAGCAGCTGTAATTAAAACTCTTTGAAAAAGTTTACGACAGTATAAAATTATCAATACAAGAGTCAACGAATTTTAATAGACAATTTAAACTCGATATAAAAATAATTCGTCAAACAGTTATTAAAGTCAGCTCTCTGCCAGAATATTTGAATTAAAACCTAGCCCCAATATTATTAAGGCAAATCACACCTTGCTAAAAAACCAATTCTTTAGGCTTTAAACGCATCCGCTAAGGTATACTGTTATATTTCCGTAAACGACGTAAATTATTCAATAATATGTTTATAATCTATAATTCATGTGATGTTCATTCATAAAATGAAACCATAGTTAGAATTACAATCTTATCCGGCATGTGATTTCCCATTACCTACCACACCTACTCCATTCAGGATTAAATGTTGTCCAATTTTCTACAGTAATCAGGATTTTCGATGCTAGAATGTCACCTTGGCATTCTGTTATGTCAAACTTTCTGCTATAAATAACTTTTATGTATGCGTTTAATCCTACATCAAACTGAATAATCAAAAGAAACTAGATAGTAGATGGAAAATATTTATTTAAATAACATAATGTAATCTGGAAGATTTTATAAGCACTTGGTTCAGTCTAAGCCTTCTTTAAGCACGACTGATGTTTTAGATGGTTAGGTTTTAGAATACGTTCGTCATTGAAATGAACAGAAAATAGTTTCAAGCCTTTTTAGCTACCTAGATGGATCTTCGAGGGGTGATGATTAAAAAAGATTCGACATCAGCAGCCCTCGCCAAAGACCAGAAAGTGTAATTCCAATCTCTCAGATTGCTGCTCAAGAAATTGTAAATTTTCATTAGATTATTCTTTTCAATTTTTTTTAATTTACATATTTTAAAATGTCTTTCTTTTTTCTGTGCAAATCTTACATTCATAGAGTTCTTCTCTGGTACTTGTTTTCGATTTTCTGTCTCTGCCTCTCTTGTTTTCGATGGATCCTGTCGTCTCAGGTTTTTCTCAGAGATAGTAGATACCCAAAATCGACAATTTATACTTTTTGCTAGGTTTTCATATGATACCCCATCCTATCGATCGTCATTGATGCGGTGGCGATGATCAACAGAAATGTCTAAACTATTGAGCATTACTGTTGGCTTGACTGCTTCGTAGACCAAAAAATAAATTACCAAAATAAATAATTTGTTAAAATTATTAAAATTT
Organism: Araneus ventricosus; assembly: GCA_013235015.1. Taxonomy (NCBI): domain Eukaryota; kingdom Metazoa; phylum Arthropoda; class Arachnida; order Araneae; family Araneidae; genus Araneus; species Araneus ventricosus. The sequence continues at coordinate 51,220 of BGPR01004659.1, read as the reverse complement.
ATCAAAATAAAAACAGATCCAATTCGTGCTCACTTAAATATAACCTTCGTCATCAGTCGTCAAATAATTTTGAACAGCTATAATATACTATTTAAAACAATAATTCTTCCTAAGAAGTCGTGATATTTCATGAAATAATTAGAACTTATATACATTTATGGAAGATGAAATAAGGTACTAGAAAATTTAAAAAGAGCAATTTATGACGTTTTTAAAATTTTATGTACAGAAGATGAAATTTTAACAGTCCGTTCTAATAATTTTGAACAGCACTGTAGGTAATTTGCGTGGTCACGGGTGATATTAAATGAAGTTACTGTGCAATTTTAAGGAGTATTTTTAGGTTGCATAACATGTGTCAAGTTATGCGAAATATTTATAAAATTCTCCATCAATATGATCTCTTTGAGCAATCGCATAATTCGTGCTTTTTAATAAACCACCTACTTTAATACTTACTTAACCTTCTTACCATTTCTTCTTTTATTTACCAGACATATAACAGATTTCTCATAATAAAATTTAGTGTGGAAGATTTTTCGAAAAGAAACTACATTCATCAAGCCCGAAAAATTCTTATCAAAATTATTAATATAATTATAGTAACAGGAAAATATGAAAAAAACTATTTAAACACACATAAATAAAAAAGAAGCCAGGAATAAGATGCAAATTAACATAGGCGTTATGACGTGGTACCTCAAAATGCGTTAAGTATCGAAACCGGGAAACAGACAAAACGCAGACAGTAAAAGAAATCTGAATGAAAGTTTTTTTTAAAAAACCATCAAATACACCAAACTCTCCCCCAAAATACTTATTCTATATTCAAAGAAAATCGTTCCATAAACCGTCATTATGTGTGTGTGCTTTGCTCTCTAAATTAAATATGCTTCTAAATGATCAAATATTTCCAAAATGTCTCTTATTCATTTAACTCAAAAATTCCTGAAAAGCTTGAAAAAATGTTGATTTGAAAAAGCGTAAAATATAATTTTTTTAACTTTCAATGCTTGAGTTTCATTGCATACCATATTGTATCGATCTATATTCTGAGAAATGCAAAAAGAAAAAAATGAAGTTTTCAACTTATGTGGATGATGTCATCTAAAAAGATTAATGCGGAAATTCTTGTAACTGCTAGGAAAAGCACTTTTAAAAATATAAGATAATAAAAAACTATAAAATCAAATCAGATTATTTCTAAATAAACGGGAAAGCATTTTCATTTCGTGAGCATATTAATTTCCTTATCAATGCTAAATTGTAAATGAATTTATCTGTTTTTCAATCAATATCAAAATTGCCTTGAATAACGTCGAAACAATTCTCTATAAATCTATAGCTCGTCTATTTAGCTTTATAAAGCTAACCAATTTTCTTTTGTTTTCCAAAATCCTTTATTTATACGGAACCCAACACATATATCTTTGGAAACTTGATATTTGTGAGTTGCTGTATACCTTCGGCACTTCCATTTCCTCCTGAGATCGAGGTTATTATTCGCCAAGAATTGTTTTTGGCTCACAATATAAATTTACAACTGTATCATTCTGTTTTTTGAGATATTTTATAAATCTTTCATATAGACTTCACAATTTTATGTTGTTTAAGTTTAAAATATCTTGGTTTTAAAGAATAGGAAAAATAATGTGTCTCATATTTAAAAAATTATATAACAGATCCCCTCAAAGCATCCATCAACTGATGGTTTCACAGAAATGGTTTAATTTAAGTGACATCATATTTACATGATAAGCGTAGCTACAGCTGTCATCTAACTGTCCTTTATCTTACTATGTGATATAACAATGTCATTTTTCTGCTTTTAAGATTCGTTATAGATTCCAAAATTAAATGCCATTACACATTTGATGTGATTTGATCTTGTACTACGTGAACATGAATCGATCACCTTTCGCCAGTTGAATTTCTATTTTCTATGAGTTATGCTGTCAAAAATTCGATATTCTTAACGTCTTTAGCATTCGTACCGATCTATTTATTGGTTGCTTCTTTGAATAGAATTAATACGTCGTACACTCTGTGGAATAAAAGTTTCAAGCCAGAGGAACTGAAATTAATTCATTTTGTTCTTTGAAACCGAAATATTTTACTTAGTAGCTCCTTCGTATAGGATGATGCGCCACGTTGAAGTGTCTGAGGTTTCCTTTATGCTTGTTTAAAGATAGTAGTAGCATGAAAAAATACTCCAATCGATTATTGAATCGAATTGGATTTATTTTGAAAAGGTTTTTAAATTATCGGTAGTGTTTTGTTATTCAATGTACTAGCATGTGACTGTGAAGCATAAGATCGGAGTGATAGATTAGACTGTCTTAAGTTATGCATGTAGGAATTGTATTTTCCCATTCTAGCTTAAAAGCGTAAGTTTAATTCCTTCCTAATAATAATTTCTCACTTTCCGAACAAGCTCATTTGAGTAATTGTTGCGTCAGCGGAAAGATATCGGAAGATAACGATCACGCGGTCTCTTCGTGCTAATCACGTGATGCGTAGGTGCAAGCTCTCCGTTAGAAACCGAGAGTAATGTTTGAATCCTTTATGAGACGACTTTTTGCAATCAATAAGAACGGTCATGAGGTAGGATTGGTAAGCATAGGCAGCTAAGGGGTCTTTTCCCCGTTAGCACGGCGGCGATGGTCGATGGTTATAACTAACTAACCTTTTAACGAGGTGTAAGTTAATATGTAACTTAAATAAGTAACTAACCCTAAGTCCCTCCTGTCAAATCTCTAAATAATAACGTGTAAATACTTTTCTCATTTCATATCAAGTCGTGTTATAATAATATATAATTTAGTTTTTAACCCCTGTTCCTCCTCCTTTATCTTTGCTGCATTTACCCCTAGAGTGTTTCTTAGATGAAGCATTTTTACCTGTAGGCGGATTTGGGATTATTCCCCTTCACACCATATTTTCTACATCTCGGGCCGGAATTGAGTTTTTCTACACAATTTTTGTTGGCTTCAGCCGAGATGAACAGTGTTTCTACATACATATCTTAGGACGGTCCATATCAGTGTAGGCAGATTATTTAAAAGACTTCTGTTTTTGAAATATGTCTTGTGTGCTTTTTCTTTACGTGATAAGTCCTTTATCCAGCTGTAAATAGAGTAGATATTCTTAAAAAATGCTTGGACGCCCCCGAAATGAAAGACAATCAGGGTGGTTATTGCTTTAGGCAAAGGTGTTAACTTTTCCCTTTCTGTGGCACCGTCAAATCTTAGTTTATTCATTAGTTTTAATTTGATTAAGTTCAGTAGAACTGCTTCTAGTGTATTTGTATCATTAACCCTCTGAATGTGGAACTTTTTCTTAACCCTCAACTGGGGAGGTGCGGTCTGACAGACCGCTAAGGACGGTTTACCCATCATCCTTACTCTATTTTTATTTCAATTGAATAGATTCGTCCTGTAGCTTCCGATTTTGTGATCTTGACTACACGTGTGCATTTTCTTGAAGTTTCGAAGCCTGCTTCTTTTATATTCCAGTTATTTATTTCCGCGTGGTCTAGCAGACCGAACCTCCCTGCTAGTGTTCCAATATTGTGAAAGCACTGGAATTAGCACTGAAGCGTAGTCCTAAAAATATCATCCGACCTTCTGATCTTCGTTATGATTCACAACTTCAAAAACTTCTAAATGAAGTAGGAAGTGATTTTAGTGATGTACAGAGGAGTTTTTGATGAAAGTTTCCATTCTACTAATTCTGATTTATCCAAATTTGAAGATGGAGAAGATCAACAAGAAACTCTACCTTCTTCATGTAAAAATTATTATTACTGAAAATATCGGTTTAAGTGGTCATTTGTTGAAACAAAATGAGCTATTAGGACTTCTGCTCATAATATCATCCTACATCCAGAAGTGACTATGGCTATTTTCTGTAGACTATTGGATATGAGCAAAGTAAATTCATACATTATGTATGAAAGTTATTCTGAATGCCCTGCTGTGAAAAGAATTCAGCTTTTAAAAGCTTTCGAAAGAGAATTAGTTATCCCCGAAATAAGAAGAAGAATCGAAAATTTAAGAATAAATCCAGAGTTGCGAATGACAGTGAAACGAATTGTAGGAAGAGATACGGAGGTCCAGGAGAGATTGATAATCCTGGAAGACCACCAAGTTGAAGGTGAGGAAAATATGAAATTTCTGTTCACGAAAGAAGAAATAGAAAAATGCATATTTATACCTCTATTATGAAAATCCTGTTTGTTTAGAATGCACTAGGAAATTTTGTTATGCATGTGCGCAAGAATCTCAACTGAAATAATTCCGTATAAAAACAAGTCAGTTTTACCCAATGTCAATTTTACATTTTATATAATAGTTAATTTTTATATTATACAATTTCTGCCATACATTTATATAATGGAAAAATAAATACCATTTTAAAAATTAAAAGATATATATTTGTTTTTTTAAGATTCATAATGGTTGTAGTTTGTATTCCGCGAAACATGTATGTAGCAAAATAATATATTTTTTGTTGATAATATATTTTGTGAAATTAATTTTTTATTAAGAGAAATATCTACAGGATATATAGCCAGAATTTCATGCTGGTATATTTTTTAGAAAATTTTATTTGGATTTTTAAAGAATACGGTCTCTTAGACCGCACCTCCCCAGTTAAGGAATAACGAATTTTTTCACCTCCCCAGTTAAGGGGTTAACGAATTGATTCAAGTTTGAAATATGATGGTTTCTAGAACTTAATCTTTTTAATTCAATTAGTAAACAGAGCATGTGTAACTTAATACTGTTATCAATTTTGCCATAATTCAGTGATAAATCCAAAATTTTCACCTCCTCAGTTAAGGGTTTTAAATCACTATTTAGATGCAACGTTTGCAAACATGTTAAAATGCCGTTGAGCCATACGAGTTGTTATTTACATGCGAAGCTTTATTAGACTAATATGACCCAACGTTATAAAAGTAGTAAGTAAACACATTAGTCTGTGAAAATCGCAGGATGCAGCAGAAAATAGACTTGCTTCCAACCCGCGGGATACGTAGACAGAGGGTAAAGAACTTTCGAGTATTGTCATGGATTTCAAAATATTTATACAGTTATAATAAATATTTATGTATAAAATTCGACACAACTTTATTCATCCATCATTGTGCATTTCATCAGTCGTAGTGAATTTTGGTTCTGTATAGAAATGTTAACTTTTAAAAGTAGACAAATTTTCTCAAAATATTCAAATAAATATTGTTTTTATTTGTAACGTTTTTAATAAAATTTATCTTGCATCAAGTTAGAAAAATGATGTTTCATTTAGATGTAAAAAGCAACTGTTTCATCAAGATAACAGAAAAATTAACAAAAGTTATGTAAATTCAATCCCCATTTTTCCCATCAATGCGATTTAACTTGTGGATTTATTTTAAAATATAGATAAACGTCTTCTTACTATTTTACTTCTTCACTTATCAAGAATAATCTAAAAAGAATTATAGGTTCTTAGATAACTGCTTTTAAATCTAACCAAGGTTTATTTTTCTGAGGTACATACAAATATCGAATTCCACGATGAAAAAAATGATGCCAATACAATTTGTTTAAATAACGAGAAATACTCCACGAATTAATTTACTAAATAAGAAGCGAGAAGCAAAGTCATTAGCATTTAACTGCCCTTGTGTCACATTGCACGAAAAAATATAAATGCACAATTTTTATCCTCAATGACTCTGCTGTTTGATCACCCTGCAATTTCAGCTCCTGAAGACGATGCAACAAGAGATGACAAAAAAACTTGAAATTGTTAAATTATTTTATTTTATTATTTACAATTGATACTCTGAATAAGCTATGCCGAAAAATGATGTCTCAAGAAATACTCATTATTGTTCCACTTTAAAATCTTTTAAATATCTTTACTATTACCGTTTTTGTAATTTTCAAACACAATAACATCGATTAGGATATAAAATCATGATGTCATCGAACATTTTAGCTGGAAATATATTATGCTGCAAACTTAACACAGTTGTGCCCAATGCCCGCCTTCTAGTGGAATTGAAAAAAAGCAAATTTTCAGTTAGGAATCAAAGGTACATGATTTGAAACAAATGCAATGTGTAATAAAAGCAGATATAAATACTGTGGAAGAAATAAGGAAAATACGTAAGAAAATATTGAAAAAAATGAGTAATTGTGCCTCCGGTGAGCATTTAAAAGAAGTATCGTAAAATGATGTGCTTTTTCTCATCAACAAATATATTAAAAATAGTAACCAAAAATTATTTTTCTGTTTTTGCATTTCTTCGATGTTTATTCTTTAATTACCAACTGAAATATTTTTTCTTCGAAAAAATATTTGTTGGAAAAAAAAGGAAGAGACGATCATGGACATATGTCTTCCACGGGCTTACCGTGTAACAACATTTTACGGTTCTGACGAAGAATTAACTAACAAAAATACTCTAGATATACCTTCCAATAAATTCTATATAATTTGCAATAGTAAAACTAATAACTTATTTTCTTAGTGGTTTTTAAGGATGAATTGAAAGAAACAGAATACGTTCTTCGAATTCTTTCTAAGCGTTCAGGGTACTGATTAAACTGTTTCACCGTATCTTAAACCTTAAATACTTATTCTCAGCTGCTCTGAACAAAAAGTAACAAGAAAGGAACGCTTGTTTCCTTTCGATAAACTAAATGCTACAGAAAGAAAGGTAACAAAGAGAAAAAATGATAAAATAGCAATCCCTCACAATGCGGGAAACATCACAAATAACATTTTCAACCGCATTACGCTCATACTCAACGAGCACTAAACAAAACTGCAGCTTTTGCAAGAACACTGGAACCTCACAACGATTCAGTACCAAACGATAATGTTTTCGTCGAAACTCGAGATAATATTTTTTTACTGTGACCGACCTCTCTATTATACAATTGTCAAGAGTAATTCTGAGCGGTTTCTTTTACAATCTTTCGGAGTTAGGAAGTTAGGCAGAACATTTGGATTTTTTGTTGTTGTTTCAGTCTATTTCTCTTTCCTGTACTTTCGGTGTCTTCGTGTAAATAGTCTCCGTTGCCAAAAATCGAAAGAAAGATTTAAATTGACTGATATATGTTTCGCAACGCGATTTCTTGATATTGATTTGCATTCAAGGATCTCCCTTTGGACCATTCTTTGTTCCTTCTGTTCAATATGTTTGCGCGTTTTGCATGTGAATGCGTATTTTTCGACGCACCAGAAATATCGCCAATTCAATTCTTAAATCTTCGGGAAAGAAGTGAAAGACTTTTAAAAAAGGTTTCAATTGAGCCTTTGGATGTGTGAAAGGTTTAAATCAAAACTTTTAACAATACCGAATTGGCGTTTGATTTCCAGTCTTTTAAATACAATGAACGCGAGGATTTTGCAATTTTTTCAGGAAACATATCGGAAAACTCCATATAATAATAAGATGGTATAATTTTTGAACCTTCCCATTTATAAAATACTCAACAATTTTATGCTTATTCTTTTGTATATAGCAATCTGTGGTTGGGGATATAATGCTTGATCAAGTCTCCATGTCGTCCTCCCTAAATTGAAAAGATAAAATCCAGAATTTTGCGAAATATGAATTATGCGTTATAACAGAGTGGTAGGAGATAAAAAAATTTCCGTTCTCGGATGTGCGCGCATTTAAGGTTATGTAAGCGTTTTGAAAATGTTTTTATTATTAACCCTTTCTCGCCGAAACAGACATTTGACATCACCTGGGTAATCAGCTTTTAGTAAACAGCAAATGCCATCACTTGCACATATATTTCAATTTCGTCTTCGGATATGGCAACATGATCTGAATATAAATAAATAATGAATGGATAACTTTAATTAATAAATCAGGATCAATATACGCTTAATAATTAAGCTGGTTGAAATCAATTCATTAATTTATCTAGGTGATGTAATTAATTTTAAATATGTAGGTATTTCTAAATTTGATTTTCTTTTTACTATTAAATAATAATTTAGGCTGGGGAAGTTTAAAGCCATTTATCAGCTAGGCAACCTAAATTGATTTTTTCCGATAACCCGACGATCATTTTTAAAAATTCTTTACAGAAAATCACAATCGGAAAGTGGATCACAGATGTTCATATTTCTCAGAGATCAATAGTAATTTTAATATTCGTACAGAAGGTTATAAAAATAAAGTTTAATTTACAATTAAAAATCATGAATTTCGTTACTGATTTTATTTTTATTGAAATGATTTTATACCAAACTAGAGATATTTAATCTTTGACAATTTAAGATATTTTTTATCGTATGTATCAATGAACAATCATAATATTAAATCTTTGATAATTAAATGATGGTGACGAATACAGCGTTATTCCAGAAACAATTTTCATTCACAGACAAATTTCGAGTGGTACTGAGATACGTTACAAAATGAAAGAAATATGCGCCATAAATATTGTATACCTGTTATTCCTTTTTCTTATATTCGATCCAGTTGTTGATTATTTTGGAGCAAAATATGGATCTAGCTGACTTTGAATCCTTCCTTTTTCGTGAAGTTCCGGGTCAAATGCCTTTCTCAGCATCTTTTGTGCAAAATCTGCGATACCCCACACCCTGTTTTAAAACGGAAAATTTATAAAATTAAAACTAAACCAAACGAAATTTTAAGAAATATGCTTCGTATTCACTGTTTTTTGGTTTTGGCTTAGAGACAAAGTTACACGAAATATGTTTGCGTATGAAATAAAATGAAATCAATTCATGCTCACGTCACGTGCGTAGTTGTAGCATAATTTTTAGAATGTGTTGCGGATCTTGAAGGAGAAACGTTACAGGACGTTTCTGCACAGAGTAAGATAACACACAGCTATATGATGCGCAATTCAATATCATGTGCATGCAGCATCATGTGAAATGAATTCTATTCCATTTTATCAACAAAGACGCACATTTTATTCAAAATTTAGTTTTCACAGTTGTTTATTACCATTGCAAATTCTGCTTTAATTAAAATCTTTCAAATTAGAACTTCTTAACCAGAAAGCTTTCATTTCGTGTGAGAAAGGCTATAAAGATTGCTTGGGCATATTTCAGTAATTTGTTGAAAATTTAACCATTATCTTGAGAATAATAAATCCTTATAATTTTCAGTTAATGCATTAAGTAAATTGCGACAGAAAATTAAGGTATTAAACGACGGTTGAAAACTTTGATTCTTTTCCCTCAGGCCAGATGAATTATTAAGAAAGATTAAAAGTATAAGATGAATAATATGAACTATGGATTCCGTCACAAATCAAATATTTTTTCTAAAATATGTTGACTGATGTGCGTTTTAGCAGCGAATTGTTCACTGCGGTACGGTTATTTTCTAGAGTTTTTCCTGATTTTCCTTCAAGTGAAACACAATTGTGACCAGTTGCCTCTGAAAGGTCTCCGCAAGCGCAACATATCTCCTTATATAGGAGCTGTGAGACTTCTTCTGCAGCTGCTACCAAGTTACTATAAGTTGCTTTGGCCACACTCCCTTTTACCTTAGCCCTTGGATTCGTGAACTTGGCTAGAGAAGCTAGAATAAGTCGAGTTAGGTCCAAAGCATTTCAATTATTTCTCCTTCCTAGCATTCAGAAACTAACCTATTTGCCTGTACAATCTAATGGAATTTATTTGTTTCAGCAGTTACTATGAACATAATTGCGCAGACATTCTGTCTTCTACTTGAATATAGTTAGCTTAGTTTGGACTATTTACAATCATTTTGAGAATAATTCCACCATATTAAATACACATTGCATATTCAATTTTATGGCTTTATCTGCTTCGATCACTCTGAAACACAAGAACGTCTAGACTATTTTACCAGAGAAAGCACTTTTCTTTTACATCTTCAACGTTATGATTTAAAATTATAAGTATACTACATGCGTTTTGTTCTGGATATTGTGCAAGTCTACATTTGTGGCACTATCCAAAGTTGCAGCAGACGCTAAATTAGTGCATACCACTATTTGAACCATAATTCATACAAAAACCTTACCATGCCAGAATTGCCACGATTCATTCATGCAATACCCGGAAACTGGAAACGCTTTCCACGTGGATGAACAGGGCTATTCAATGGTAAACTAGTTAAATCCGCCATTTGGAATTAAATTATTTAACCAGGATTCAAGATGGAACTAGTACTGATTTTCAATGTGTTTAATTGACTGAAAATCCAATGTAGTGCACCAAAACAGTAATTTTATGAAAGTTTATATAAAATCTTTTTAAGTTATTTGCTTATATATTTTTCCTGCAGTTTGAAATAATAAATGGCATAAATTGTTGCCATAAACTTATTTTCTGTGGTAGATCGAAAAGATGAGTAAATATAACTTTTTGATAGCCGTATTTTATAAAAACAATCTTCATCCAAAATAATGCTCATGAGCTCCCATCTTATGCTTCTTACTAAAAAGATATGAAGCAACATCATTGGTATAATAGCATGGTTGTTCTTCAGAGTTAGTATGCTATAAATTGAAATGAATAATATAATAACTATTATATTGAAATAATTCAACTGCTGTTATTAAAATTGTTTTTCACTCATCATGCGCAGAGAAAAACTATTTAGATATCGTTTCCTTCTTCTAATTTGTTTCCTAAGATTTATAGTGATTTTTAAGGAGTTAATTAGTGCTCACGTTATAAACCTAAAGTGTACATATCCCATTTCGTTTCTCAATTCCCTATGCATTTAGTGGGACCATGACCATGACCCACGTCCACCAGCTCACCCATTGGATTTAGAGTTTACAAGGATGGATTTAATGCGGGAGAAAAAATAACAGTAATTCACAATTCAGCTAGAGACAACTTGCAGTTAGATATTAGTTGACGTATCATGTTACGTTCATCATGCGCCTGCATCGTCGGATGAATCGACTCCATTGCTTGCCATTGGATTACATACAATCACCTTCTGGCTTTAAATAATTGGTTTAATTTATGTCCTTTTATAATTCATTTAATGAAATCATTTACTCTAGGAAACGCATCACAAAAATGTTTACTTATAGCAAACAAATCTGACACGAAAATGATTTTCTTCTGAAACGGAGATTAAAAAGAGGAAGAAGTAGTCCAATCTTCAAAAATGTCGGCCTCCAGATAATGGCGAATTTCACAATTACGATATCCCTGAGATCGAAAATTAAATCACTTATTGAATCATGACTGTCTGTGGAGGAGTTAAATTAAAAAGTTAGGGGAGTTAGTTAGGGGACTGAAACTCTCACCCAAATTGAAGATCTGTAGAAATTAAATATTTACATCCAAATTGTGTGTGTGTGTAGATCAGTATCAACTTTTGGACGAAACACGCAAAAGGGAAGATTATCTGCCCATCTGTCTAAATGCAATGAGAAGGAAACACAGCGAGCGATCTGAATGGTATAAATTTGACGTATGGCTTTATGATCTAAAATTGAAGTCTCCGTCACTTTTTGTACTAAATCCGTCAACGAGAATATTTGGAATATTCTATAAATATATGTTACAGTTAAAGCGTGGAATCCGGTTGCTTCAAAGAATAACTAGGTATTTCATGAATCACCTAGTTATTTTCAATCCGCTATTTCATAGAATAACTGAATTATGCGCTTTAACGGTAAAATATAAAATATATCTATATGTATAAAATATTTCTAATAATCTATGCATATAATATTTATAAATTCTCTAATATTAGAAATTTTAATATTCTATATATATAAAATTTCTAATGTTATACTATATAAAATTTGTAATGCTATAATATATAAAAAAATTTCTAATTCTAAAATATATAGAATATTAGAAATTAGTAATATTCTAATATTATACAATTAGGATATTAGAGCACCAGTCGGTAATTCTACCCGTGTGTATGTGAAGGCGATATCTGAAAGACGCAACACGTTAGAACAATGAGTTTTAAAGAATGATCTTTCCTGTGTTGTTCTGTGTCAAATTTAGGCCTAATCGGACTACAAAAAAGGCACTGTTCGAAAATGCACATCGGATTATCTTTAATATAATATGTAGTCAAACACAGTATATGGTGTATTGTTGAATTATTCTAGAAATTGAAAACAAAATATGCACGCTGGTTTTCAAAAGCTGTCGCTAAATTTCCTCATCGAATAGCATAGAACTTTAGATCCAAATACCAACCAGCCTTCTCTGTGACTATTTTCTTTCTTTTCTTTGGAGGAGTTGTCGACGAATATATATTTATACTTAAGGTGGATGCTAAGGAGAAAGTCCGTATTCACGACTTCAGCTAGAATGACCGAAGATATTTTCTATTTTTATTGTTGGTGACACCTGATAGGTTTTGGAAAGACCGTGTTGCTTGCCCTGCATCGCAATGCCCACGCAATGTCAGGTGAAGGCGACGCTATTTAAATAGACCTCTCTGAACGGAATTTTGTTTTAACGCTCGCGTGCCTTTTGGATAGAAGTTTTCCGCTTTCTCGATTCAGTCGGGATATTCTTCTGGGATTTATTTGCAAGTGCCAACGGTTTCAGTGACAAGCAGCATTCTGTATCTTTATATATAGTGCGAATGTGTGAAGTGATAAAAATATCGGAGGCACTGAAGATAAATCGGAGAGTTTAGGTGGGAAGGGGGGATTGTATTTTGCTATGTGGTAAATAATTTATTCATATAAGCGGAATCCTAGAAATACATTTAAAATGTTTGTGAAAATAGTTTTACAGAAGTGCATCAGTTTTGTTTTGATTCGTGAAGTCTGTAAGAAATTAATATTGTCAATAGGGCTTTTAATTTCCTGGATCAGTTTTTAAAAATATGTCTTGGATTACCGTTCTATAAATTAAGCACTAATAAAAAAATCAACGCAAAAAATAAAAGAATATTATATTCGTGAAATATAATTCTAAATACGCAGGTCGCAGTCGATTTAATTTCTTTTTATTCCATACAAAGACGAAAATGCAGGTTGATTTCCTGGTATAATAGAGGATTTTAAATATTCAAAGGATAATTCATTTTGGATCGAAGCCGTGACCATTGTTCAGAAAGTGCGCTCGAAGGCAGCACGTCTTTGGAAGTGAGTTACATGGTTACAAAAGAGAAATAGGGTTGCCGTCAAACCTTTTTATACTGCCGAGAAACGGGAAATTCCCCGAACGCTTTAGGGCGGTTGAATCCGAATCTCATTTAGTTACAGTGACAGTTATTTGCATACTAGAGCTTAAGTAGAATTAAAAGTTAGGAAGCGTTTTTAAAAAATAGAAAAAGTGAAACTATCACATATAGTCCAGTCATTAGATGCTGAAAACGGAAGGTTTAAAACAAATTCTGGTGGAGTCGTAATTTCTTTGCTCCTATATAATTTTGGGGTGCTGATTACGAATCTGAGGTTTCCCACCAAAAATTTTTGTTGGAATTTTAGTTATAGCCAAAAAACATGAAAAAAATGGTCTTTCCCCTAGTTTTTTTGTTTATAACTCAAAAACTATTCACTCTTTTATATTATCATCATATATCAAAATAATCGCACAAAATTTCCTACAATTTATGTCTGTACTATTTATTTCCTTACGCGTATTATTTAGGCTCTATAACTGGTTGAAGTTTGGCGAATGTTTGACTTACCTGCTAGCGCGGCTTGAACAACAACAAAACATCCTGTCTGCATGCGTGAAATTATCTATATTACTAAATAAATTCCTGCTTAATTAATATACTTTTTCTATAGTAAAGTTCTTTGCTCGAATAAAGTTGGAGATATATTTCCGGTCTGTAATCTGACTCGGCCTGTATGCCATGAGCGATACACAATGAGAAACACCCGTATACCCTATAGGGAACTGTACTGGGATCTCCATCCGTCGTTTACCAACATTTTCTCAGAATGTTCTAGTAACCCCAGAAACTCTCGAGCAACAACCATTCTTTGCTGTTCCAAAAGCGTAGAACACGGACGTGTATTTAAAGAGAGGCCAAAAGTACAGGATGCTCCGAGGTAGTCATCCACTTAGTACAGGCCGCCCCGAACGCCGCTTATCTGTGCTGATCAGACAGGAGCCAATGCTTTCACCGTAGGAGTGAATAGGCGCATTTCGTGCCTACAAATAATTTACATTAAGTTTTACTTAATTTATAGTGTTAATACTTGTTTTATTTTACTAATTACATAATTTCTGCTTTAGGCAATTCAAATACGAACAAGAAGCCATCTACGAGTTAAAACTATTTCTGCTTATAATTTATTTCATTAACTTTTTTGCGAAAAGTATGAGAGAAGCTATATATTCTCGAATTTAAATAAATTTTAATAAAAAACGACGTAGTAAACTAATTGTAGAAAAATAATTTGGTTTAGTTTCCAAAGGACCATGTTGAAGAGGGGAAAAATAAAACAATAAAAATGGCCGTGAACAAACTGTTTGCCATGCAGTGAAAAACTGTTGATTTTAAATAAGCGCTTAAACCTTTTTGAATAAAGAGTTTTTACACGCAAACGTTATTCCGTCTATCCAGTATTCAGTGAGCATCTTAGCGATAGATAAAACGTTAACATTTTCCGTTAACATTTCATGTCACGATAACATTTTAAAAAGTGGCATACGTTCTTTATCTTGAAAGCACACGCACATAAGAAATGGGGGAAAGCAATATGGATACAAGATTGGCTTATGTTCTAGACAAAAGTACTTATCTCCACAATTAGGCAACTGTTGGCAACATACTTTTCCGTATGTGGACATGATTATTTTTCTTTTCAAGTTAAACGACGCTATAGTGTTTTAACTGATGGTAGAAGAAAACATAATTGTAGTTTGACAACAGGCATTACAATTGCTCTTCTGAGCATCATACAAACAAGAACACGTTCCAGCTAAAAAAAATCTGCAAAAAATCTTTTAAAAAATCTGCCGAAAATCTGAAGGTATATGGAACATGTTTTCTTCAGAAAAAAAAATGTAGAATATCTGAAGAAAATTATATTCCAAATACCTTCAGATTTTTCTGCAGCCAAGGCTTAATTATTAATTTCAATTAATCTAATTTGTAATTCAACTTGCTTGTACAATGCCGATTCAGATTGTGACAAAACTTCACGCTCATCCTGGCCGGGATTCGAACCCGTGTTCTTAGGGTTGACAGGCAGAAACACTAACCACAAAGCCACACTGACTACACGAGATGGGCGTAAAATAATCTATTTGAGTTTTAGAGTCACCATAGCTCTAGTGGCGCCATTTAGTGGTGTAAAAATCAACCATGGTCAGAATACGTGTTTCAAAGTCGTAGAATAGATGAGATTAGTAATATTTTTGTTCAATAATTTAGATTCTCTGTTTCAATAAATTCGTTTCCACCTTTTATATTTCTTATAAGCCCTCTCTGCATCCAAAGGGCGCAAGTTCTTCTTTTCCATTATTTTTGGAGGAAAATAGCTAGTCAGGAAGACAGTTGGAAAACTAATTGGAAATTAATTAAATTATGGGAGAAAAGTTTAAAATGGTAAAACCTCAAATATTTATTTTAAAGATTAATTTAGAATTCATTTTTTCAGTGGCATATTTAAAAAATTTAATGCCTAAGACAATTTTCTATTGGGAATTTTTTCTGCTGATAAATCAAGCATTCCTTTTCTATACAAGTATATGGTCGATATCACTAATTCAAAAAGGAACTGATGAAACTCCTACCTGCTGTAAAATTAAATAATAATGATGATTACATTCTAATTTTGTTTTATATCCTTTGGAAAATAAAGCTTCAATATTAGAGAATATGGTGCAAAATATGTATTTAGAGAAATGCAGATATTATAAAATTGCAGTTAAATCTTCAAAAAAATCAACAGATTATTGGTCAAGTTTAATGATGTTGTGAAAATCTGCTAAATAACTGCAAATTGAATTGCAGACAAAATGCAGATTTTTTGCTGTCTTACAAAAATCAGCAGAATATAAGAGAAAAATATAATAACAAATTTTTTTGCAGAAATTGAAGAAAAATGCAGATTTTTTGCTGTCTTACAAAATCTGCAGATTATTTAGAGTAATGCATGATCCATTATAAATAAAGAAAAGGCAGATAGGATTCTGCTTTGTCACAGAATATGATGAATTTGGATGCACAGTTCCTGAATATATAAAATACAATTTTTTTCAAATTACGTATATTGAGAAAGAAGGAAGTTTTTATGAAGTACAGATTTTTTTCGGATCATGAAAAAATTGTATGGAAATAAAATATGTGTCACCGAAAAGTTAATTTTTATAGTTCAGGGCAGTGTAAGAAGTAATTTATTTATAATATTTTCGGAATTTATCGCTGAGAAAAACGTCAAAATTTTGCTTAATATTTAATTAATTAAAATTGCTCTGAGGTGTACATTACCACTCTCCAAAGTATGTTTGTGCCTATTTTTGTAGCTCTAGTTGAAACGGACTGCTCTGTGGAGCGTTGCATTCCGAGTGTAAGGATTACGTCAAGCAAATTACATAAGGGTGATCAGCCTCAAAACTTCATGTTAAAACATCACAATGCCAGATTAAAGCATCACATTACCACACCGAGTTTCTCTAAATAAAGGGCATCTGCGATTTCGATTTTAATAAAACGGAGTTTATTCTTATGCTTTTTCAGATATTTCGCCATCACGCAGCCCCTGGCGTACGCGGTCAAGAGAAGCGTCCGGCTTGCCCTCATCATGATCGGCGCCGTGTGGCTGGTCAGCGCCGCCATTACCTGCCCGCCAATATTCGGATGGCGTGACAGAGGGAAAACACCCCAGAATGATACGCAGTGCGCCTACATCGACGATCAAGGATACGTCGTTTATTCGGCATTAGGTTAGCTTTTATTGTTTTTCCTATCTTACCGATTCAAATTATGTTCAGGCTTTTACTCCGTCTGCTAATATAATTTCAAACTGCTTAAAACAACGCGCTACAATTGATACTGGAATTATTCAAGCGAGGCTTTTTTGCAATAAATCTAAATTAAGAAAGTAAAAATAAGGTTATGATTTTAAATTAATTTATTTTAATATTTTTTAAAAGCTGTTATTTTGAAAAGCGATTGATATTTGAATTATTATCGTTTCGGAAGTATGAACATTTTATTTAACTACCGAGCGTCGTTTCAAAATAATCAGTTAAATATGCGTTGGAGAAATAACATTCTTATTTATAGATCTTTCTTTCATTCACAGTCACAATCAAATGAGCCTATATATCATATGAGCCCATAGTCTCAATTTAACTCAAAAGATATTATAGCAAGTGTATTCCAAATAGCAAAGAAAGCTTGTCTAAAAGGTTTTGGAAACCTTGTCGTCAGCAAGGTTAAAGGGTTGTCACAAAGGTTTCCATGACAAGGGTTGAACCTTTCGGCAAGGTAGTGGAAAGGTTCGTTAGTCAACAAGAAACAAGGTTTTTAGTAAAATTTCCCCAAGCTTTTATTACAAGCTTGTTTTAGGCTTTCCTCAAGCTTGTTTCATGCCTTTTCAAAAGGTTGTTAAAAGCCCTCATTCGGCGGAAAAAATAGAACCCCCTTCCTCCCTCCGAAGCCGTATTCCTACAGAGAGGAAACCTCATTTTTTCACCCCCTTTTCAAAGCCTTACTCCTACAAACTTCAAATTCCTCCGAGCCGGGGATCGAACCCGTGTTCCTAAAGTTGTAAGGCAAACGCGATAACCACTATACCGGCCGGGACTACACACGATGGGACAGGTGGTTCATGAAAAGCTTATCTACGTCAATTTTGCGGGAATGGTTTCCGAAACGGTTTGTGCGGAAATGCTTTCGCTGACAGCCTATGGAAAGTGAAATGGCAACCTTTCCGCAACCTTCTTTGCTATCTGTAATGCTATCGTAACTAGTATGTGGTCGATGATTTTATCTTGGATAAATGCTATTCCTATTGTAGCTTGCTATTATTGCCATAGGTTTAACACTAAACGTACCATCACCGGTCAAATGACCGTTTGTAAAATTTTGATTAGAAAATTCGCATTAAATTTTATCGCTTTTTCACACTTGACTTTTTCTTATAAATATATATATGTAATTTTTCATTATTTATTTTCCTTTGTTAATTCTGATAAACACGGGTAGCGTACCCGTTATTTACCACGACAGGTCAGTTGAGCGGGAGCAACATTTATTGCCATATGAAGTT
Organism: Araneus ventricosus; assembly: GCA_013235015.1. Taxonomy (NCBI): domain Eukaryota; kingdom Metazoa; phylum Arthropoda; class Arachnida; order Araneae; family Araneidae; genus Araneus; species Araneus ventricosus. The sequence goes on along the minus strand of BGPR01004659.1, from coordinate 33,017 downwards.
ATCGGATTGCACATGCACGATTCACATATCGTATCAATTTCAGGCACATTTCTGCATTCATTGTTCCGTGGTAAGTTCAATGTACAAATTAGAATTTTTCATTCGCTTTACAAATTTGTCTTGTCTTCGTTAACATCGGCAAAAAAGCACGTAACGATTTTTGTCTGTCTGTGAAGACGATAACTTTATAGAAATTTCACAAGATTATTTTTTCGTGAATATCACCTTAAATTTAATCTGTTGAATACTTCCTTACTGAAGTCATTACTTTCAACATTTAATCGGGAGAAATAAGCTTTTTGTCTAAAAACCAGTCATTTGACGGCTTACGTTACTAATAGTTATATATTAAGTGCCGGTACGTTTAGTGTAGCATTTCGTTCAAATACTCTTGATGGAGGGAGATCTAACTGTGGAGGTATGCCAACATTAAATTTAAAAGATGGATTTAACAATGATAGAGAGGTATGCACATCATCTCCAGAAAAATGTAAACTGCATTATTATAAACAATATTAGTAGTATCAAGACAAATAAATATAAATGACATAAAAAGTAAATTAAAAAGACAGAAAAGGTAATAATCAGACAAACGTCAGCTTTTTATAAGCTCGACTTAAGTTACCCTTTATTTCATCCAGTATTTTGCTTATTATTTGCCGAAATAAATTTATTTGATGAGAATTCTGTTCTCTTTATTCCAGGGTCATTTTACATTCCAGCATTAATCATGGTCTACGTTTATTGGCGAATCTTCGCCGTTGCCCGCAAGAGACAAGCCGTCCTGATGCAGACGACGGGCAGTAGCCTCAACAAGGAAAATAATCAAGGTTCAGACAGTAATTCCTCGACGATGGGAGACAACTCGTTGCATAATCCGGACAACCAGAGAATTTTGAAAGAACATCCTCAGTTAGATTCGACTGGAGTGGAGGAAAACTCTCTTCCCTTGTCTCAGGTTGTGAAGGAGAAAAATTAACTTTGCAATATTTTTAGCTAAGAAAAGTGCACTATTTTTTTAACTAATAAGAGTTAAATCTGTTTTTTAAGTAACCAATTTACTAAGCTAATATGAGTGAAATTTAATTTATTTTGGAATAGTGGACTTTTTTCTGATAGAAAGCTCGACAACATTCAAATTAACGATTATAAAAAAAATACGACATCATTTCAAACTAAAGCTCTAATAAACATGTCGATGAAACACTTCCCCATTCTATTAACAATTAGTCTTTCAGAAGAAACAACCTGTAAGAAATCTGCCATATCAGTTCATTTATATTTTTGAGATTATAATCCCATTCAAGCTCCAAATAAGCTTTATTCTGTACTGCGGTAAACTGCTGCATCCCCTGATTGCATTCCCATCCCTTTGGCACCAGAGTGAGCACATTTTACCCACATCCAGATATAATGCTCATAGATCTAAGGACGGAATATCACAGCTCAAATCACAAAACCATAATTATGCCAAGAAAGACGAGAATCTTGAGTTTCAGAAAATGAATTTGCAATTTAGATATCAGTGAAAAGCTGCTTAAATCACTGGAATATTGTAAATTATAATATCGTTAGAGCGCATTTGTCGAAAGACATAATAATAATCTTTGGCTTAGAGAGTTTATAAGAATATCGCATTTAAAGAACTCACAAAATATAGAGTAAATAAACAAGAAGTGTTGGATGATTTCATAAAACGTTTGTGCTCTTGATGATGATCTCCGCAGATCAGCAGAACTATATCAGGTCCATGAGCCTGTTCACCCTAAAGAAATCCAAATTCAATAGAGTATTAGAAACAAGATCCTGTTTGGAAAGGCATGCAAGAATGTGATGAGGTGTGGCCTGTTCTGCAGTACATTTTGGGCAGATCTCAAAACACTCAGAATTATCAGAAAAAGTCAGACTTCTGATATGCCCACTAAGGAAGCGAGTAAGAGTGTTTGTGCTCTTTACTGCGTTATTGCTAAACGTATATGAGCTTAGCATCGAAAGTACAGCGTGGTCCAAAAGACCGCTATACACTTTGAAATTATGTATTCAATCAAGTAAACGGCGTAGGAGATTGCAATTTGCTCTAAAATTCTTCTCGTGATAAAAACGTCTTTGCATGCTATTAAAACAACTTAGTCCTTAATTTGTGTCCTAGGAGGCACTGTACCTCAAAAGCAGCAAAAGAGAATTTAAAATGACCATATATGTCTTATATGCTTATTTCACACATATGGTTTTGGGGATTTTCATATTCATCTTTTTCACGCAGACTCCCACAGAAAAGACTTATTGCATTGGTTGTTACTTTTAACCAAAATCGATCACTTCAGTCGAAAGGAAGTACAAAAACCCCACATCCATTCCGAAAGAAGCATTTAAGATTGGCTTACGAATTTGTTAGAAATTGGAAGCGTTTTGTATAAAAAAGAAATGGCCAGCCAATACAAATCCACAGAAAATGATGTCTTGATTTCTTCTTGTGGGTTTAGTCAAGGGCAAACTAAACGCCTTCCTGTGTCTGTCACTGCAGACGCTAATTAACACAAGTAATCCAGTCTCTTCTGCATTCCAAGCTGGCGGGCACGTGGGTTGAGTTGGGATGTGGACAACAAAAGTTGCACTCATTGAAATAATGGAATATAGTGGATTGAAAAAGATAAATTATCTGTTACTGCCTTTGATGCAATAAATTCTCTAAATTCTTGTCTTTAAAATTTCTTGATGCGGGTTTGAAGGTCCAGCGCCATCTATGAGCAAAATTCTGAAAATATTGTTTAGCAGATACATTTTTCATGATGAGAAGAATTTTAGTGCATATCGCATTTTTCTACATAAATTACTTGATTTTATTTTTAATTTCAAAATTTATTTAAGGATTTTAGGATAACCCTGTATAATAGATACGTAGAAAAGTGATATTTGGCAATTTTATACTAAATTTAATACCTAAATAATGCTCTTTATGCTTCTACAACAGTAACTCAAATTTCATTTGATATTACAATAAAATAGGTTTAATTATTGTAGTAATATCATCGGCTGCAAGATTTGCTACATCCTATGTAGAATATTTCAGTAGGGGAGACTTGGGAGACTTTATCCCTAGGTCTAAAACCAGAGAAAAAATGCAATTAAGTGTCTTAAACTGGCAACACTAATAAAGTGATTCCTTATCAACAGATCTGAAAACAGAAGTACATTCACCCATTTTTATTTTTGTTGTAAGAAAGGAATCTCTGATCTCTTATAGTCAAACTTCTTTTGGAATAGGTAGTTTATGTTTCTTATTTTTTGCTAAATATAACTAAATTACTTAAGTTTATTGTAATATACTAAGTTTAGTTAAGTTTATTATAATATACTAACGTTCCTTACTGCTTAAATGTTGTTATTTACATCCAATACAGTTTCTTTACTTTTGATTTAACAATTCTTTTTCCAACACATGCAAATTAGGGACACTTGATGCCCATTGTATGGGGAGACATGATCCTGGGATCAAGTGTCCCCAAAGTTAAGTTAAATTAATATTAACAATTTTATTATCCCCCTACTGGCCATTGTGGTTTTCAAGTCACATTTAGATAATATCAATATTATTTAGAATATGATTACCTTGATTTTGGATGGTTGGAAAAGGTAGAAAGTTAATATGTGGCTGCACATGATGGCTAGCAAGAACATGGTGACGGTTTCACGGAAAGAGAGAATTAGTCATTCCGTAGGAAAAATTGAAAAGAAGATTTCATCATCTGAATGCGAAATAAATTTTCTAAGAAAAAGAGGACTTCATTCCAACCAATTTATTTATCCAGAAAATGGTGGCATTAGTGCTGTGGACAATGACGACATTGTCAAAAAACTACCTAAACCAGCCATGCTTGGTGGAACTTTTCGAACTGCAAGAAATTTAACATTTATTTTTGATTTTTCAATTTATTTTTGATTTCAGCGATAACAATCATTCATATGGGAAACAGTGATTTTCAATAATGTAGAATTTTCTAAATGTGTTTTTCTCTCTTTTGTACATGTTAGTCAAAAATAAATTTGATTTCGACTACTTAATTTGAATCATTTCAATTCATTTGTTTTAAGGATCAAGTCTCCCTGCAACTGATCCCTTTTCTAATTGTTGGAAAACAATTTATCTTTATTTTAAAAATGGTTTTTTAAAAAAATAGTACAACAAAAAAGACAAATAAGCCTTTAATAATGACCGGAAACATTTTTAAAAATTTTTTTTTCCAAAATAAAAATTAAAAACTTGAAAAGGGATCAAGTCTCCCCTACTTTTTGATATCTAAATACTGAGTAATGATTGGAAATAAAATGCGTATATTCCACTCTTAAATATCAGAGTTTTTCTATAATTATTAGTAATATTTAGTATAAATTATGCATCTTTTAATATTGCAGGTTCGAAATTCTAGTACAAGGAGCTGTGGTGGAAGACGAAGAAGTTCGTTCTCCATCATGCGGTCCAACCCCTTTTTCCTAAACAGGCAGAACACTTACAACCCGAACGTCACCACCAAACTGTACCATCAGCAAAACCACCACCATCACCATGACGATAGAAAAGATTGGAATCCTGGAGACAACGAAGGCCAATCTCCTACTTTGGTGAGAAACAAATCTCAGGATGATGCAGACCACAGTTACCACTGTCAGTATTGTCACCCGAAAAAGGAAAGCCAGAAGACGACTCGCTTGACCATTCGGAAGAAGGATGGCTACGAAAGGGCTGCATTCCAGAGAGAACGAAGGGTAGCTAAATCACTAAGCGTAGTTGTTGGTGGTTTCATTATCTGTTGGCTTCCATTCTTCATCGTGTACCTCATAGAGCCATTTTGCAAAAGTTGCGTCTTCCATCCCACTTTGATGGCATGCCTGGTATGGCTTGGGTGGGTGAACTCTGCCATCAACCCATTCATCTACGCTATGAACAACAATGACTTCAAAAAGGCTTTTCTACGTTTAACCATCGACAAATGCAGATGTTGTAGAAAAACTAGGAAAGGTCACGACCCACAACAATTCATCTGAAATCGAAAATTTTTCAGTGTCGTGTTAAACTAAGGTATGAATAATGGAAGCAAAATTTTACGGCCATATGAAATGGCAAGTAACTGCGCAAGATTCTTCCATGATCGTAACTGCCCACGGCGGCTTTAATAAGATTATTCATCGATGATTTAGAAGAATAAGGATGACCGCACGGCAGATGACAAAGCGCCATTGGTGTTACTTATTGAATTGCAATTGGAGGCAATTTGATTCAAAGCCATGTGAAATGGCTATGTGATAAAATGTATCCAAGTTACTATTTATAATTGATGTATTTGGTTATAATCAGACAGTGATTCTGAAGTGATGCAGAAAAGATATCTTATGAGAACTTTGGTTGGAAAATTGAAGGCAATGAAGTAATGCTAAAACAAGAAGTCAGTGAAATAACTACAAGGCAGTTTATGAAACTGGTTTGCATCAATTCCAAAATGCGTTCGTGCAACAGCTAAATCACTTAGCGAAAAACATTTTGTCGAAGCAGAAAAATTATCGATCCACTTTTCTAACCATCGGCATTTATTTATTCAAAACGTGAAGGAAGCGTACTTCTAAGATTTTAAGAAAGTGATTGTAGTTCCTAACATTTAGGAAAATAACCTAGAATTTTTTTAAAATCTACAAATGGATGCGTTTTATTCAATACAAGTATAAACAAATTATCTAAATCTTTAACGATATCGATACAGATACTCATTGATTGTACAGTTTGAAGACATTCAAATATCAACGTGCGGAAAGAACTTATTATTGAATTATTAGATATTCTAGTCACTTATATCTCATAGTAACAGTGTAGACTGACTTATACATATTTTTGTTATATGCAGACAATACATGTTTTAAATTTTCTTCAACATTTCCATTTCTGTAAACCAAAGAAGACACTTGGATAATTTATAGATTGTTATTGCTGTAGACTTTCTTTCTTTCAATAATATTCATTTATTTATCTTGTACTCCTCACAAAAATTTAGGGATGTTGATGTTGTCTTTCGCCGACGATTCTTTCCTTTTGCTTCCAATTTTGAAACTGCCTAGACATCGCTTTTTACATCTCAGCGTAGACATTTTCTATTTATCAGTAAAGAAAAACTTACTAGTTAAGCTGCAAATAGCTTCGTGCTTTCATAGTTCTTTTCAAATAATTTATGTTCCTAATTTTTGTGAGTCGTTTATTTGCATAAATATTCAATAACAATAAAATAATTTTTGCTTCGTATCTTTTAATAATTTATTTTTACTTAGAATATGTACATGAATTATTTCTAAACATTATATTTTTGTTTCAATGAGCTTATCATAATATTGCTTCATATATATATTTGTACCATATTTCATGATGTGCATCAATATTATAGGATCAAGAAACACTGTTATTATAGTCTGTGTAATGATTTATGTATTGTTGTGTTTGTGTTAATGTATTTCACTAAACTGCTTTGTAATTATATTTATTGACTTTGTTTGTAATAAATAACAATAAAAAACTGCATTTCAGTTCTCCCTGTAATAATGGCGTAAGTGACGTTCATGAAAGTCGAATTCTTTTCCAACTCTTCCTGACGGTACTGTACCGTTTTATATATATTCAAATAGATCATTTGAACGCTATACGAAATTTTTTATATCATTTGTTTCAAATAATAGATTGCTAATTAAACTTTTTATTATGAATACGTATGCAAAGTGTGTGAATCCACTCGTCCTTTTCCGCATTATGGAATCCGAGAATAATTTTAAACTTGTGTATGGTTTTAGTCTTAGAAGCAATTGAATTAGATACTTTAAAGAACTCTTACGTTCTTAAGGAACCTATCTAACCAAAAATGTTAATCAGGAGTTAAGACAATCTGCACCTACATTAATCACGAATTCATTATTCATTAATTCAGATGCCAATAATAATTTACTCTTCACTTGGAACATTAAACAAGAAGAATAATTAAAGAAACCTTTCTTAAGAATTCTCTCTGTTATGAAGCATTAAGGCCACCCCATGCCCCTGAAGCCTATAACCTCTAGGGTTATCTTACCAGTTTGATGGGCATGGAGTGGAAAGACGAACAAAACCCTCCGCTGGGCCAGCGCCCCCATCGGTACTTTATTTATGAATCAGAAAGTAAGTTTTACATAAGGGTAACAGGTAATAAATCTTGAATAACCTAAGTACATATACAAACGCATAAAACACAAACAGTAACAAACCGAAGGAAAAACAATTTCGCTCACAGAATGATATTGCAGGTTATATAAATTGGCTGGTAGGACTAATATTCTTGACATGTATCTACATTGCTAGTATAGATTGTTTTGTCCCCATACAAGATTCGGGATCGTTCAATATTAGTACAGGAATTAGTAATCATCAAGATTTGCACGGGCGAAGAACGGTTATGAAGCAGGAGGGAAAAAAAACCAGTCTCCAACAAATAATTACGAACTCCTAAATATAGATTTTAAAAATAAAAATTACTACATTTTAAATGAAAATCAAAAATGATTTGCTGCTTTCATCATAGCTTAATTGAATAAAATGGAATCCAAATGGATTAAACTAGAAAATTTAAAATTTTGGCTTTTGATGTACTAGATTTCACACTTTTTTTAAAAAAAAAGATGTCTAGAAACAAGAACAAATGCTTAGTTACTTTTTGGTATATAACAGATTTAATTAGTATAAACATATTTCAGTCAAACTTGTTGGATGAGATAATGCAAATTTTTTTGGTTTTGGAGTTTCTCGGGTTAATTGATTCCTACCTCAGCATCTTTATTTATCGAAAGAATATTATCAAACTTATTGTGACTTCAGAGTTAATGAGGAATTCTCTCTGAAGTTGCATTAATATTGTTGAGTACCATCTTGGAGATGCTTAACTATTTGCATTTCTAGGTTGTCCTTGTCCTTTCCTGAAGGACTAGAAAGATACTTGCAATAAATATAACATATTGCCTACATTTGGACACCACTCAAATTTCAGAACATTTGACTCTTTCTAAATTTAACTAGCAACATAAGACGGACCTTCACTGGAGTCAAGAGAAGAAAAATGATTTTCTAGTAATTATTATTGAGGAAATTTGAAAGTGGAATAAGAATGATCGATTCTGGCTTTTGAGAAGTCCATGCAACCTTAGATGAATGTATTTTTTTTGAATTCTTCAAAATCATATTCATTTTACTACATTTATATTCAGAAGCTATAAATGAGAATATTTCCTGTAAATTATTAAGATATCACCAATTGTTCTTTTTCTTCCTATTTATAAGTAGGATATCTGATTGAAATGTACATGATTCACCTATTATTATTACGTGTTTAAGAAAGGTACAAATTTACAAATATTTCAGTTTGAATTTTAGTCAAAAATATTTTATTTGTTAAATTAATAGTGAGAAAGTTTCTAAACTTACGCTCATTATAAAGATTAATTATTTTAAAATTTAAATCATTTAAATATGAATTTTACGAAGGTATCAAATTATAATTTAAGATCTGTTAAATCTAAATACTTATTTTTGAACCCACAGTGTGCAAGTTGAAATGATATCTAAACGCAAACTGTCACCAAATCCTTTATGATGCTTGCTGCCAGGTTAGTAACTGATCATTGCTCTTGAGCTCATTTTGTTTTCCAGCCGTAATTACTGTTAGTTTAAATATAATTTCTTTAGTATAGTTTATTTTTATATGTAGTGTTATTCAGGGTAAGGAATTAAAACTATTGATAAGTGAAATAATTCCCTGCTTTTCTCCTCTGATATTTAACTACAAAAAAATACGCAAAAAACATTTGATTCTTAAAAAATAAAATTTTCGATTTTCTTTACTGATATGCTTTTGTGCTTTCTGCGTTTAGGAAAGGTTTTATTTTGTGAAATGAAATAATCAGTGCAAAATAAATTATAGGCTCATTATTCAATTTTTAGCTTTTATGCAATTTGGGACATACTTAGAGGAGTTTTTTTAAAACAGGATTATTAAAAAAACCTGCAATAAAAAAAATGATTCCATATTTAGAATAGTCATCCTTGTGAATCAATCATCTTCATTTATACTTAATTAATGTGAATTTTAAATTTGATTTATTCAGTTAATATATATTGCAATCTAAACTTCAGATCTAATCTTTGAAAACTTTAAATATCTTATTAATGAATATAAAATGTTTTATAATATTAATAATAATAATAATAATAAATAAATATATTTTCATATTTTAGTTCTTCAAATCGAAATCTACTTATTTGAATGTGGATTTATAGTCTCAATTGATTATATGTATTAAAAAGTAATTTTACTTCGTTAGAGCAAATTAAAAATTGTTCTATAATGATGTTAAAGCGTTGTCAAATCCTGAATATAGAGAAATATTTGAAAATTGCACTAAAATAAATTCATACTTGATTAATTTACTAACTCATTTACAAAGTATAAAGATCTAAATATCTTAACAGATAAATCATATATTTAAATTTATCTCTTTGTACATTTTATACCCTATCAAGAATTAAAATGGTATCTTTAAGAAAATATGTAGATTTTTTAATATTTATTCTTTCAAAGTTTTGAAAAGTTTTTCTGAGGCCATGTGCCTAATGTGCAAGTCTCCTTAGAGCCAAAGAGTTCCAAGGTTGAAACTCGATTCCACTGAAGATCGCCGTGTAGACCTCCTGCACGCAAAATTGTATGTAGTGCCAAATGTCCTCCTCAGTGTGGTGCCAGTTTGAGAGTAAGTGCCAAAAGCACCTCGTAATCTGACTGTATTTCAAATCTGAGGTCTGTCCAAAATAGCTGTGATTGCTTCAAAGTGGACGTTAATATAAATTAAAACTAAACAAAATTCACAATTTTGATTTGACTCTAATTTTGCTCCAATCCTCAATTCATTTCTGAAATAATTGAACCTGATTCATGCCTATTACATAAATCTATAACCAAATGAATTTTTTAAATTCTTCTGTCTGCAAGTAAGTAGCCATTCATCAGATTCATGCTGTTTCACTAAAATTTGGCTACTTGAAATGTTGGGAGAGATTATATCTAGAACATTGATACGTCTCTTAAATTTTACAGATTTGAGAATGGCTCAAGATGTTCCTTATCCCCTCGTATATAGCACTGTAAACCTTGCAACGTGTAAATTTTTCCGACCGGTTGCTTCAATTACGTTAATTTTACATAATGAAACCACCTAATCGAAGTAAGTTTTACTCTAAGTACGCGGTGTGTGATTCTTCCACTAATCACTTTCCCTGCCAGGGAATCTCCCTCAAAAGCGTAGGGAAAAATAATATTTGCCTGAACTATATTAAGTTTCCTAATTTCTAGTGTTGAATTTGTGGTGACTCACTTGTTTTAAGTAAAAAAAGTCCTTAAAGGCATTATTATTACAATTGACTCCTGAGAACATTCACAGTGCATCTTCTGTATGCCAAAAGGCCTTACATCTCCAACTACTTTAAAATCGTCTTCTGTGACAAGGTAAAAAACGCAAAAATGAACCCATTCTAAGAAAACACAACTAATTTGTTTAAACTATGAAACAGTTTGAATTTTATTTGCAAAATAAATGAAATTGTAATTAAGGTTCAAAAATTTTTTTTTAGTTTTATTACAATTATTGAGAAAAATTTATGGAATTACATATTAACGTAATTTTTGTTTCGATTGGAAGATAACGTACTGAATCATAGTGTTACTAGTTTCCACTTAATTTTAAATCATTAAAATTTCAAAAACTGCTTCGAGGTACATCTCCTCAAAAGAAGTATATTTCTACTCACAGACATCACATTCTCCTAGATTATTTGTAGAGATAAATTACTTTCTGAAGGGTACATTATTTTACAATTTCTGTCTCATTAAAATGTTGAAATTTTAATTAAAATAAAAGTTTTAGGTAGATTCCCTTTGAGAGACTCTTACTCGTAAAGTTCCGTCATGAGACATATCTCCTAAAATTTTTATTCTACCTGATTCTAGGAGACTCCACCTATCTTTCAAAAGTTATATTATATAGGTATGTATAATGTATATATATATATATATATATAGAAAGAAAGAAAACATCAAAACCATATTGCATCCATTCCTAAATTTTACTTCATTTGAAATAGTATTCTCTGATTAAATTAATTCCTTTGATTGGTTATTGCATTTGCTCTGATTCTTGTATATTATATATATATATATATATTTCCAAACAATCAAAATTCATAGACTTTCAATATAAACACTAATTAAACCACAATTAAAAAATTAAAAATGAAATAATGCTATCTTTATTAATAATTCTACAAATGAAAGACAAAAAAGATAGATTTTAAAAAACTAATGTATTAATACTTTAGTTAGATTATTAGAACTTATGGAAAAGATAACCTAGAAATTGGAATCACAATCAAATGCCTATCGTTTTTTGTAACTGATATACGCATTAATCCTAATTTAAAGGCGCTAAACCTTCCGCGAAAAAGCCAATTGTTGGAAAAAAAATAAATAGTATGGGAGTAAATCCCAAAATATTCTAAGATAAATGAGAAATATAAATTAAATGCTAACAATCTATAGTTCTTAGCTATTAATGATATAGCGTTATATATATATATATATAATCTAAATTCCAAATAAAAACTAGTATACAAATAACATACAAAATAAAATGAATTTAAATCCTATATCAAAGAATAATATTTGGAAATAATACATCACTTTTAAATAAAATCTAATAAATTGAAATTAATAATGATACCATAAACAAAATCGTTTATATACATTATATGTCAATGCTGAAAGAACACTCGTTGTTATTAATAATAATGAAATAGGCAATCAAGTAAATGGAGTTTCAATAATGAAAATAGCAGCTTGGCTGTGACAAGCTTTACCAGGTTAAATTAATTTTGGTTGTACAAACTATCCCTGTTACTATTGCTAAGTTGATAAAATAGACAGGTAATTTACTCCAAAATGAAAAGAATTCAGGAAAGCAGTGTCTTATACTTAACTCCTAACTATAAAGCATGACTATATATTATAAACGACTAAAAACAGGATAAATTATGTAAATATCATTATATTGCACCAAGATATTGCACTCAAAATATTGTAAATATATAATCTAATAATAAAGTACCCATGCATTATACTAAACATAACCACCTGTGTCTCCTCTTAAACTTCAGAATCTGATCTCTTTCCAATATAAGGCCCACAAGCAGCATTGATAATTACATACGCTACAACTACAAATCTACTCATGAACTGTATATAATTGAATAAATAATATAATTAATTTTGATATCAGCAATTATTAAGATACCTATATTAAAAATTCTCAAAAACTATATTAAAAAATTACAGGTATTACATTTAGTTGCTATCTAAAAAATATTGTGGAAAATAGTTAAAAATGTCTATTAAAAAGGAAATTTCTACTCTGGAAAAGATCCTAAGCCATTCTATGTAATAAACTGAAACACAACCACATAAAATTTGAATAAAACTACACAAAAAAGAGTAGAATGAGGAAAACACTATCCTACTAACAAATAAATAAAAATATTCTTTTATAAACTACTGATGAATGATTTATTTTAAATGATTCTAAAATATTTTATCTATATATGTCTTAGAAACCTAGCTGAAATCCAGTAATCCTAAAAGAGTAAAATTCTCTTATGTCTTAATTATAGTTATCAATGCCTGTTTACTAAATCTATTATTCTAATTATATAATTTCATTTAAATTCCTTTAAAGACAGAAATTCTAAGATTACTATTCCAAAAGGAATTTATTAATTTGAAAATTAAATGCATTTCTTTTATCAAAGATATCTGTTACTAATTTATTATCTATGATTTTAATATCTTGATCTAAAAATTCTGCAGCCAATCTACTACATTAGTTTTATAAGTTCTTACAACTAGATAAAAGTCAATGCGGTGTAAGGCCAATTTCGTATTTGAATAGTGCATTAAATCATCTTATAAAGCGGAATAATATACTATGGCTATAATTATTCAAATTTTCCTATAGTAGTGAAGATAAAATATTTGCTAAACTATTACTTAGCTACTTCCCTTTGATAATCTCTTTAACGATGGAAAATCCATTATCAAAAAAAAGATATAATTTTCTTTAGAACAAGATTAATAAGATTTTAAAATTATTAATGTTGGTTATCTTTCTAAGACTTACAAAACTATATGTATATTTACTTCAGTGTAATATAGTTAACTACCAATATCTATACTATTAAATAAATCCTGGAAGCCAAAGTATGTACACCTAGTTATTTCTACATCTTAATTAGCATTTACATCTCTATAATTTCATTATTTACTATAATTTGTATCTTTTGTCATTTGTAAATCTCTATCACTGTCTGTATGTATTTTGCAAGAGTTCTTACCTGATTTCTGTAATATAAGCATTGCGCTTGCATTAAGTAACACTCTAAATTAAGAGTGACTCTTTGTGAAATTTTAAGAGAAAGATGTGAGGATAAATTTTAATATAATTAATTCCAGTTTTTATGAAGGCTTGGAATTCCTATTAGAAATTTCTCCTTCACTCTAATTTTGTCTCTTTTATAAATATCACTCAGTAAATAATTACTAAATATTTGTTAAATTATATATATATATATATATATATAACGCTTTTTCCCATGTCTCTGTGAACACGTAACTGGAGTAATTTTGATGTAACCTAACTACCTGGGATATGCTAAGGATAAAGTGAAAAAATCCTGGTCGAGCTGGTAGATGGGAGTATCCAGCTGAAAAGGAGTGGAAATGGTGGGGGCTGGAAATTTTCATCTTTCCCTAAGGGTTCCCTTCCAAAGCAATTCAAATAGAAAGAAAATTTAAATTAGGCGAATTATTGCCTTCTGATAAAGAGCCATTTTTATGTTTACACTTTTTCGTTACCTGCAGTTGCTTAGAAGTTATGAGCCGAGAAGTGATTTTCCCTCGACCCCTCCTCTCCTCCATTTTAAAATATCTTTCAACCTATGCATGTTACCCCTTTTCCGGTAAGCTCTCGTCATTTGCAGTCTCTTCCACCGTCTTTAATTCTTGCAGCTCTAATCCTTATAAAAATAGAGGGCGAAATGTTCTTTTTCTTATATCACCGGACTAAAGGAATCTACCTTTGCCTTCCAGCTTGCCGAGAGTGATTTTTTTTTGTTAAACTTTTAAACTTGATTTGAAATATAAAGTGTATTGATAAAAAAATTTTTGTTTTCATCCCAGACCTATTAACCATCATTATTTTCGATATTTCCGTGTGTATCAATGTACCTGCTGCATGGGGAAATCCATTTTTAGGGAAAAAGTGTAATAACTATTTTAGATTAACAAATGCATAAATATAGTGTTTTATTTCTAATTATTTTCATTGCTCAAATCATTTTTTAGCTTTCCAAAAAAAGTATCAATGTCCCTGTGTTTCCTCCTACATCTTCGTAAATCTCTTCTATGACTTGTCATCGAATCGAGATTCTATAATCCTTAATATTTTAATTCGAATTGTCTTTCAGCAAGATAGTAAATTTATTGAAATGAACTCTTCAAATAAATGTAATTTTGCGGAATTTCTGGCAAAGTGTGATAGAGGAACGATATGTCTCAAAGAAATCTATAATTCCATAAATTTTAAAGTTTTATTAATTTTCAAGCGTATGAAATATATGATGATGATCCTATGATTTTGATTTTATGACTTAACAAAAGCTGGACAATAATTTTTTTAAATATATATTTCAAGATAATTAGTTCAGAAATTCGCAAGATCTTAAGGGAACTAAAGATTCTTAAAGGGACTAAAAAGTAAAATTTGTGTATGTTTGGGGAAAATATATGGGGTCTGAAAGTTTTCAAACAGTGGCTAAAAATAATTGATAGACTTATTTCGCAGGCAATTTTTGATGCTTTTCAGCATGCAATGGAAGCTAATATTAGTAAAGATACACATTTCCTTAATTAAAAAAATTATGCAATCCTTACACTTTATATATGGCATGCTCATAATGAGCAAAAATCTTAGCAGTACGTAAAAAATTATTTGGATTCTCATTCAAAGAATATTTCATTTCGAAAAGGTATAATTATTTATGAAAATGAATTATTTTTTCATCATTTTAAATAAAATACAAATCTTCAAGGTTGATGTCTAATTTTAAACCAGTGACACCACATCTCAAGAAATCCATCTCCAAGAAACTTGGCTTATTAGATTAGATTTTCATTGCGGATAATTAACTAATAACCCATATAGGATAAGAATAAAAACTATCAATCTTTTGAGAGGGGAATTAGAAAAGGGAAGAAAAGATTTAAGATTTTAATACTCATGAAATGAAAATGTATCAGAACTTATTGAATATAAACAGTACTCATAAAAATATATAAAAAACTTTTATATAGAATATTAAATGGGAGATGACTACAATATTCATAGCATTGAAACAATTAGAATTGTTAATATGCAGAATAATATTTTGCTATTCTTGTCATTATATCCAGAATAATAAATACAAAATAAATAGACGCATTATATTTTTCTTATATCTTAGCTATCAAATAAATAAATTGATAAACGGGAACATGCCAAAGATTCTCTATAATATATTATTGCTAGATGCATTTTATAGCATTAATGAAATTATCGCCTGCTGATAATATTCCATGACAATGAATTAAATAACAAGTAAATAAATTGAAATAAATGAATTAAATAACAAGTAAATAAATTGTTCATAGGCATGTTTCGGCTCGAGTTCGTAAATATATATTCAAATAAATGGAACTATTTCTAAAATATTAATTCTAGATAGGTCAAATAAAAATACACTGCATATGTGTTGAGTTAAGATCTCATTAGAGCAAAATTTATAAACTATATGCAATTAATAACAGTGATGCATATTTATGTGCTTTCAGAATTTAAACTCTTAAGATGAAATGAACATAAGAACTCGCAACTAATTAACTTTGTGACAATTCAGACCGCTTTTTGTCACAAAGATTTGAAGCAGCGAAGAATAGAAATTTTCGAAAATTGCATTTTTCAACTTTCAGACGTAAATGTTATTATAGTATCGGCATTTTATTTTGCAGGCTATAAAACTATAATATATAACATGTTAATAGTTAATTAACTAACTTAAAAGAATATTTACTGCAATATATTGTGATTATTTTGGAAGCGAAGAAGAGATATAATCTTCAGGGAAAATGTTAAATTTTTTTTCTTAAATACAGTAAATGTTTTTAAAAGAAATTATTATTTTATTTTAAAATATTAAACTGTTATGACCCATAAATGTTAACAGCTGTAATATAAATGAAATATGTAGATAAGTCAACAATTATCTGTACTTTAGATGGAAAAATAGTTTTGATGAGAGAATTGGTGCTGGGACGCATACAAAAAGTTTGCATTGTTGTTATTTTATTTTAAACGTTTATACTATTATGATCTATAAATGTTCACAGCTATAATATACTATAAACGAAATATATAGGTAAGTTAAATATTATCCTTATTTTAATTAGAAAATCTGTTCTGAGAGGATTGGCTACTGCGCACATATGCATAAAGTTTACATTTCTGTTATTTTATTTAAAAGTTTATAGTGTTATGACCTACAAATGTTAACAGCTGGAATATGATATAAATTAAATGCGTAGGTAAGTCAAAAATTGTCCAAACTTTAGCTAGAAAAATGGTTCTGATGAGAAAATTGGCCGCTGAGCAGATATGCATGAAGTTTGTAATATTGGGTGAGCGGAATGTGATCGATATAGCACCATTTCTCCTTATTCTGTGGAAAAGTGAATATGCCCGAACCATTAACAATATGTACCAAGAAGGAGAAGTAAGCTATCATCCGCTTACTTTGGTAGGAATGTATTTCAGAAGTCAAGATTAATCGGAAGTTCTCCACACGATGCAGAGACAGATGAACCCGTAATCTGTTCCAAACACCGACGCCTATTCTTCCGAAAAGTGGTGGTATTGGACCACACACCACTAGACCACTAGCCGTTGGGATTTCAAGCCGTTTTGGCTGCATCCCGAATATTGCTTCATCCAATCTTTATGGACCCCTAAAAGTTGCATTATGTGGACGTCGCCTTTCTGCGGAATAGGACATGCAAGATGAGGTGCCTCAATGGTTGGCTGTTTAATCCAAAACCTCCTTCTCCAAGCGAATACACAAGCTTGTGAACCGTTGGATTGTATAGCAAAGGCGGGCGATTTTGCAGAGGAACGTTATCTTTTCAAACAGCTAACTTCGATTACCTATTTTTGAAACGTAGTGAGATAGTCAAGTAATGATTCGTTAGTCATTAGAGTCAGTTCGCGTGAATCAGAGCCGCTCGAAAAAACGCATCCGCGCATGTTATCTAATTTCTATCTACTCATTCTCTGGCGCTGGATGGTAAGTGATGTCATTTCCCCCCATCCCCGCCTGTAAGATACACAATGAATTCTAACACTGAATAGGAGCATTAAGTGTGGCATAAGCCCATGAATTCATTAAATTATACAAAATTAGATAAGAATTTTTAAACAGCATATAGAGGCCGTGGTGGCATAGTGGTAAGATCTCTACAGGAGGGCTTCACCCGATTAAACCGAGGTTCCGGCGTTTATTGGGCCTGTTGCAAATTAAATCGGACGAAGAGGGTCAAACGTCTTCCAGATGGTGTGGTGCGGAAGTTTGGAGAGGGGTCATCATCTCGATGTCGTCCTCGTTATGTGACTGTGGTTCAAAATGACGAGATCCGTCCCAAAATAGCCTTCCTGTTGCTTCAAAACTGGACGCTAATATAACGAAAATAAACAAAAATCGAAAATATATAAATAGTTTTTATTTCTTTTTCATTTGTTGTGAGATTGGTGAAAGATCTTTTTTGAACTTTTAAAGCATATTTGATATTTTAAAATCTTTTTTAATCTAAAATCTATTATTAAGTATATTAGTGATTATTAAATATTATTGACTAACAATAGTTTCGATAATTGTTGCAATCTATTACTAAGCCGGGTCACATCCCAGTCCCTAGATCTCTCCTGACACAAACTAATTTCTACTGGAATCAGCAAAATCGAATGTTTAAATTAAATTAATGTAATTTTACCTATTAGAAAATGCAAAGTCCCTGAGAAATGAGATACCCATATAATTTATTTCGTCTTTCCTGCGATACAAGTTATAGGAGTCAACTTTATTCTTTTCAGAATCACATTAAGAGCAACTCCTTTTGAACTTATATTTTGATTTTTTAACTTATTAAGAAGTTCCAGAGCACAAATGTTTCCAGGGGAAATGCACAATTATCTTTTCATAAAAAAATTCGATGTACCTATATCTGGTACAAAAAAATGAAGAAATGTTTTTCAAATATTTGAAATTTGTTTATTAATATTCTTCAGAACTTTTCCCATCAAATTACTAAATATATTCTTGAAATATTGAATCGATAAGGATAACTCTTGTTGCTGTGATAATGTTTATAATTTTCGCTCTTATTTCTCTTAATCATGTCAGATATGTCCTTACTTGAAAAATTATGAGTTAAAAGCCTGACTGAGAAAATTTTGCTAATAAATGAAATTTAAAAAGCTAAGCTATGTGATAGCAGACTCAGATGACGAAGGACTCTTCTTGGAATAAGGGCAAGGACTCAACTAAGAATAAGAGTAATGATTTGGTTCCAATCGGAGTTCCACTTTCAGGACAATTAAAATAAAAATCGGAAAATGACGTGGTGACAATAAATTATAGTTATATCATATCGTTCATTAAACAAATTTAGATGACGCTTTGAGTATTTTATGCGTGTAAAAGACATATTTTACTGGCTTTTATGTAGATATATCAAACAATTACAGGAAAAGCTCAATAAAGGGCTAACAAAACTCAGTACAAGATTATCCTTGCAGAGACAGTGACATGGACAAGATAAAGCACAAAGTCACTTCTCTATTTTAACAACGGAAGTTGCCGAAGTGTTTTTCTTCATCGTGCGTGTGGGAGTCTGCGATATTATAAGCCACATTTTGAGGGGTTATCCGCAACCTGATGAAGAAGCGATCAGCTCCGCATAGATCTGTAAATATTCATTTTGCATTTCATGCATTTTTTTAAAAGATGGAAATAGCTGGCCCTCTACTGAATTTTCAAGAGGACAACAAAAGTTTCCTAAAATTTCAAAGAGAAAAATTATGCCCGCATGATATGCAGAAAAAGAAGAATGTTGGATGCAACCTAAAATGTATTGCTGTTGAAGCAATATCCAGGGGAAAAATGCAGAAAATAAGAGAAAAGACGACGTTCATACTTCGAAATGTGTTAGGGGAAGCATAATTCACAATTTAGGTAACATTTTCCACCATTCTTTTTTAAACCGAAAAAGGCATCGATATATTACATC
>BGPR01004659.1:0-13484 GCA_013235015.1 Araneus ventricosus | reverse complement strand
AAAAAAATGACTTTTTTCGGCCCACCTACCACAGACCCGATTGAAATGTTGACAGTATCCATTATTTCAAAAACCGGTGCCAATTCAGCAAAAGTTAAATTAGTTTTGAAATCAGCACTCTCAAGATACCCTAAAGCCGTTAAAATTTCCTTGGCAAATGAAACCAGCTCCCCTAAACTTTCTCGTATACTTCCCCAAAAAAGGTGCTGTTCCCCTCCCCCCGCGTGGATAAAAAAATTCGAACCTACTGTAACCCAGAATCAAATGACTATCAGAAGGTTTTTTTCATTGTAGATTATAGTGATTGAATTTGATTCTTTACCTAAATATTTTATAAAGAGATGCGTACCGATTAAAATGCTTTTATCACACCCTGCTAGGTTCCACGCTTGCCGGCTCAAGGACAAAGTGACGTAATTCGCTCAATAGCTTCCACGTCGACAGTCATTGCTAACAGTACGCATGCGCATGGAGAATTGGATTAGAAAAATTAATTATGCAATTTTAATGCCTTTTTTAAACCGATTGACACAAAAATTGGTCACAAATCTACAATTAAGGTAAGAAGGCCTCATACCAAATTTCATTTATCTGAGTAAGTTTAAGAAGTTATTGCGATTAAAAATATGCGATTATACAGACCAACAGACAATCAACCCTTAGACTGATTTGGTCCTAAATTTGATACGGACCTACATTTATGATGATAAAACTGTGTACCAAATTTTATCCATCTATCTATTCAAGTTTTTGAGTTATAGTGTTCACATGAACGCGGTCAGACAGATACACAGACTTCCCGTAGACGGACTTGATATTTGTCATTTCATAGAAGCCTACAAATTATATGTAAAGATCACATACCAAATTTCATTCCTGTATCTCTAATAGTTTTCGACTTATCGTGTTCATAGACACACATAATTCCAAAATTGTGTTTTTCGGACTCAGGGAGGTCTAAAACGTGGAGATTCGTTAAACTCTCGAGTTCGAATTTTTTGATGATTGCAATACTTTATCTTTGTATACTTCGCATACGAGAAAGTAAAAAGTTATTTTTATTTCCCAGTGTAATCGTATGAGTTGAGTTAAATAACTGCATTCAAAGTTACAATGGGATATGGAATTTACAAAAGAAAATCAGCCCTTCGTAAAATGATTTACAACTACTTAGGAATAAACGATAATTTAACGCAAACAAATGACAGTGAAATGTTAAAGAAAATAACATCTAGGAAAATGTAAACACATGCTTACAACTTTATTGAACTGAATCTTCATGAAAATCTCCTAATGCGAGATCCAAATTTATTTTCAGACTTCACCTCAGTTTTTCGATGTAAAGGCAAATTTTACAAAGCATTTGTTAATGAGCAAGAGTTTCAAATCAGGGAAATAATAAAAAGGCATTAAACTCTCAAAAAATTCACTTAACATTAACTCATATGATAACATGAAATCCGAACCTTGTTGTACAGATTTGCATAAGGTAATAAACCTTATCTAATATGAAGAGAGATACACCTGATTTTTCACTACCCCATCATTGTTCTAGATTACTCTAATTACTTTCCAAATTAATCGATTAAGTGTTACCCCAATCCTAATGGAGGGTAAACATGGGTAACATATACCGTTCAAAAAATGCTTTCCCTCATTAAGAAATATAATGCTGTTGTTTGGCACTTTCGCAGCTGTTTACCGCGTTTCCATAATTAAATCGTTAATTATGTTACAGAAGTCCCCCATGGAAATGCAAGTTAAAAGATGTAAAATAATGCTGCTTTATACGTAAAAATTTCAATAGCTAAATTAAGTTACTTAAGAGAGTTCAATATGAATGTTTTGCTCATTTTTGTAGAATTAATATATATTAATATATATTCTTGCTTCTTTGATTTAGTTTAGATACATTAACTCTATAATGCCGATGCGACTTTTTTCTCCCAGCCTCTTTAACACCAAAACGTTTTGGGAGGATGCGACATGAATTGGACTCTCCCAATCTGGGTGGTCATTTACCCCACCACCCCACCTTCCCTTAAGGCATACAAAAATGGGCAAGGATAATTGAACCCTCTACCGTGCTTATCTCCGAAACGATCTTAGAACCTCTCCTCCGCTCAAAAGAAGCCAACCGCCTCAGACCGGTTTATGTCGTTAAGGCGAAATTTCTAGGCCGTTCTGGACCGCCTCGTCTGATGTCAGAGGGTTAAGATTATTATTTTTTATTAGATAAAAATTTAGCACATCTGATTTTTGATTAATGAAGCAAGAATAACAAGAAAAATTCTTATGTCAATACCTTTAATTTATAAACATTTCTTGGATGAACGTGGCAACAGGATTTTCAATAAATTCTCGCAATGCTTTCATACCTGTATGAAAGTATTGCGTGAATTTATTCCACAGTAACAATGCGTTTTTACCGTAGAATCTAGTTCGGAATTTTTAGTTTTTTATATTCACATACAGAAAGATACATCAACTGTTTTCTCGATGACGGACTTACTCTAAAACTTAATACAAAACAACTCATCTATTCTGCGAGTAACATTCAGATGAAATTGTCAGATACCTGATTAAAATTTTGAGTCATCATGTTCGTGCTCACACTAACTCATGTATGAACAATGCATACATATAAAAAAACTCTTTTATGGACCCAAGGAAGTCTAAACAGATTATATTTATTCCAGTCAAAGAAGGCCCAAAATGGAGGTGAAAAATACATTATATCATATAGTTTTGAAAATTGGTACACATGTTAGTAAGGAGCTCCTGTTGAACATACTAAAAATCCCCGGTCATGGGGGCTCGTGCCGCGATTTTGGATTTCAGCTTCCCCTTTTTAGTTCTTTATCTCGAAAATTATTCGAATTTCAAATTACATGTGATTCAACATATTAAAGAGCGTAAAGTTCCCTATAAATGCATGCTTTTATTTTTCTTCTAGCTTTAATTGTTTCCGAGATAATATTCAAATATTTTAAAAACCAGTAACTGAAAAAATTAAAAATATTAAATATTTTTCAAAAACATCCTTAATAAAAGATTCTGAACGAAAATAAAAAAATAAGATTACAATTAGAGAAAACTCAATAACTATTTTGCTAGAAGCTGCATTTCTAAAGAGTGCGTTTTAGATAATTATGTATCCCAAATACATTCGCGATAATTGAGACCTTATAGAGAAATTCAGAAGCTAAGGCTAATTAGACATCTATGTTGCTCTTCAATAGCAGTTCCTTCTAAATGGAAGTTTTCAAAATTTTCTCGCACCATCATTTTGCTCAATATGCTTATAGATTTAAATTTTCCACTTTATTGCTATCTCTGATATTTTTTACAGAAATTAAAAATGTTGTATAAATTATTAATAAATAAATGAACTTACTTGTAGGGAGAATTTTTCTGGTCGTAATTCTTGTGATTGAAATGTATTTATAAGATTTTAAAAATTTCATTAAGATAGCTATAAGATTAAAAAGGAAATTAATGCATAAATGACTAAATCGATTAATGGCTGGATATTGAATAACTAATGCAAGCCGTTTTCTTTCTTAATTTTTTATTAACTGTAGTCTGCATACCATTTAAATAACTTATTCAATAAAAGCAAAAACGATGGAAGAAGACGAAAATTCAATAAAGCAAATAGAATTAAATTTGACATAAGGAGCACAATAAATTTCATATTCATTATTTTTAATAACATTCTTAGAAGATTAAATGACCGTTTAAAAACTTCTTCAAAGTAACCAAACTTGCTTTTATGACTTGCTTTTAACCCTAGAGACAGCAATTCATAAAATAATGTGCATTATTCCCTAGGTGATTTTTTATGTGCGTCTGTGTTTTTCTGAGACAAAATTAATTTCATGAACGAAATAAGATAAAACACTTATTTGGATGGTTTTTTCCTTATTGTAATCGAAAACTTTTTCCTTCAGAAAACTTTAACAAGTAACTCAATTTTCCAAAATGGCGGAATGGAGTTTTATTAATACTATATAAAGTGAAAGGTTTAAAAAATGCTATCGTAAAAAATGTTAAAATCTGCATAAACGAGTTCTTTTTAATACTGTTTGTTTCCGACTACAAATTTCTATTAAAAAATCTCAATCTCTTTAAAGTTATTTATAAAAGACAACAAAAATATATATGCTGGTAAATCAATTTTGAATCCTATAACAGCAATTCCAACGAAGATAAATATCTGTCTTAATGTTTAAAGGCGTGCAACTGCACACACACACGCACACACACACACACACATAAAATTCGCATCAAATTACCAATTATGAACAAATTTGGAAACTAACGAGTTTCAAATAACATGATTTGCATTTTGACATTTCATCTGAAATTCATTTTGGATCTTAAGACACTTTATTTAATTCGATAAATTTCTTCTACGTAGGCATATTATGAAAAGTCTTATCAATTTTAGTTTTATTTTCATTCAATTCATTTCTTTCCTTATTCATTACATTTCTTCAATTTCGTTCCTTATCATATTCAGTTTCCTTCTCGTGTATTGTACAAACTAAGTTGCAAGGCGCAAAAAATGGCAAAATTTCTGCAAACCTTGTAGATATGAAATTTCTCTCGTGTGAATAAACGAAAATACGAAGTTCAACGGAGAACTTAGTTGCAATGCTTCAGTAAATAAAACTGGATCGTAAGTTTACAATAATGATATATGTGCAGCTAAAGGTCCATACAAGATCCACTAGTCAACGCAATAGTCTCCTTTATTTCAACATTTGTCGAGGCGTGGAACAAGTTTTTTTATGTCTTATGTGAAAAAGTCCCGTCCAACTTCCAATAAACATTGTTGAACTTTGCGTTCTTACGCCAATAGACGAGGCCCCATCTAGCGCAAACTTTATGAAATTGAAGATGTTCGCCAATAATTTTATACATACTTCCATGTGAAATATCCATTTCATGCGCGATTTCATCTTCTATTACGCTCTTCTTTGCAAGAACGCGTTTATTCACGTCAGCATTAAGGTATCCGACTGTGTTCGGAGACATTTTTTTGAAAAATAACATATATTTTTTAATGTTATTTTTCAACTGCATATGTTTTAAAACCATGAAAATATTGTAAAATTAATCTTTCAAAATAACATTTTTTTAAAAAAACTGAGAAATTTGAAGAAAAATGACCAAAATATTTGCCTTACGCTAACAGCCATACAGAAAATCATATTCTAAATATAAATAAATCCTTGTAGGAATATATTTTTATGACAGTTATCTGTGTTATGCTCTAAAATCTTTCTTGTACTTCAAAAGAGTTTTGAGATATAGATGAACATAAATACTAAACTGGTAATTTTTCATAAAAAATGCTTTTGGTTTATATTTAAACACTTAAAAATATTACTTGATTTTTAAAATTGACCTTAGTTTCTGGAGAAAAACATCAAGCACGTTACAGAAAACAATCTCAGAAAATTTCATATCAATATTTGAATAACGTTTTGAGAAATCATTGTTACGGTCGTCAGATTTCTCAAAAATATCATTTCTCAGAAAACACATTTAAAGTTTTCATGCAACTTAAAATAACACTTACAGTTCGGTAATAAAACAGCTATAACTACATTTGTAATTCACGTAGAGTAAACAGTGAGACAGTTTTAGAAAGCTGATTAAACAGGCTACAAAATTAAGTCATAATTTTTTTTATATAATTTCATCTAAAACGACGATTTTAAACCAGTCGGATACCTTAATCTCAGTACTTGTCAAAGAAATTTGATAGCCTATCCTCGCGGTAAACGTCAACATCGGTACGTCCGTTTTAGAGCATGTTGCACCACTTTGCGATAACCTGACGCGATATTGCATTTTCATCATTACTTCGTGCAACTGTCGATAAATTTCAGCGCATTCACACCTTTTTTCCCCTCAAAAAACGGATCACTGCCCGCGTTTCGAATTTGGACGCCACCTTCAGCTGCCTATACATCTTCACGACTTATTAGCAAGCAAACTAAAACTCCCGTGTCCAAGTCGCTACGTCAGTTGCTGCAGATAAATATCTACAGTTTTGCCACAAAGTGTCAATAAAATTATATTCAAATCTCAGCAAAAGATTCTTTACGAAGGAATGCAACTAATTTTTTGACTGACCTACGTATAAAATTGGAATTTTTAACTTATAATTGTTTTATCTCTCAGTTTTTATATCAACCATTTGTATCTTCCATTTTTCATTCTGTGAGATTATCTCGTTATTATTCTCGTTACGAGATTATATTAAATCGTCTTCTTTTGAAAATACATGTTATAACTAAATCGAATAAAAGCTCTCCGTAGGGAAATAAACTGTCCTTTTCAGTAAACATTTCTGTTTGGAACATACCAGAGACAGGAGAAAAAATTGTCTGTTTAGAGTACATACAAATACTAAAAAAAGGGGAATAAAAAGGTAGAAGGGTAAAAAATAATAGTAGACAACGCCAAGAAGTAAAAATATGGTGAATGACTTCATCAGAGGCCAGACATTCATGCAGATTCAAAAGTGGAATAGGTTTCCTGTAGAGGAAAAAGACTTTACGGTCTGAATTTAATATCCTCTTTTGGACTGAACCTATACCGGAATGTATTGGAAAGAAAAACATTTACCCACAAAGAAGAGATTGAAGACAATCTCCAGAACAAGGTGTAAAAAGAAGGGATTAAAATCTTACCTCTTATAACATATTTGAATACAAAGGAGTGACGCGCTTTAACAAGCGTGTGTTACAATGTAAACAAGGCAAATAGATGTGTGCACGTATCTCCATCTAGTGAGGGAAACACTAACAAAAGATTTGAAATTTTTTTGTAAATTTTTTTCCTAAAGATTTTTTAGGTTTTTTTTTATTATTTTTTTGTTTTATTTTTGATTTTTTATATAACATTTTTTTATGTTTTTATGCATTTTTATAATTTTTATTATCAATTTTTTAATGTTTTAATATTTTTATTTTCATTTTTTTAATTTCATCATTTAGTTCAGAAAAAATGCAGGTGAGCCAATAAAAATGAAACAGGGTGTGTGATAATTATCAGAGTAACTAGCAGTGCAAAGGAGAGATTGAGAGTTAAATTTTATAAATACTTTAATTATTAACTAGCTGCATGGCCCGGCGTTGCACGGGCAATCTTGAATAATGGGATATTCCCGGGCGGAGAGAAGTGAGATCACGTGAGGCCTTGGGATCCATATTTTCATATGCCCGGCTCCATTTTTTTTTTCAACAAATATTGTCACTTACTTTCGCCAACAAATATAAATATTCTTTCAAATCTAGTCTTTTTATTACTAATTTTCATATGCCCGCCTCCGGTTTATTTTTTTACACATATTGTCGCTAACGTAAACGTTACATTCCCCCCAAAACTTAAAAAATCCTTTGAATCCTATATTGTTTAATTAAAATTTTTAAATCCAACCTTTTAATTAGCTTATAGTTAATAACCCAGCATTTCTCGGAATCCACATTTTTTCATATGCCCGCCTCTGTTTTTCCCGTACAAATATTGTCACTAAGCTTCCCCAACAAACGTAAATCTGTTTTGAATCCTCTCTTGTTGGATTAAAACTTTCAGTTCAAGCCTTTTTACTACCTTAAAGCAGTTTGGTTTGAATGAAAATGCGAGAATTCTTTTGCTTATAAATTAAAACAGATTAGCATGATATTTGTTTTGCAAAAGAAAAAATAAAACGAATAATAATGAAAAAAAAACCGGATAAAAATGAATAAATATTTTCCCCCAACAAACGTAATGCTGCGAAACACCGTATGACAAAAAAAAAGAAAGAAAAATGCAGGAAAACGATTTTTTTTTCAGTTGTTAATAAATTCAAACACAGAAGATCGCTCAAAAGGAAATACCAACTTCCGTTAAATAAATAAAAAAAATTCAGCACCGGATGCGAAAACTAATAATAGAGAAAAAAAGAATCCGCTGTGAATGAATTCACCATTCTGCCAATAGATGGCAGCACGTCAATTCATTCATTTTGACGTTTTTGATTAATATCTTTTTAACTAATTGTAATTTCGGATTTAAAATGGCCGAAATGGATTCCTTGGATTATTCCCCATCTTTTGGTACTTTCTTCGTGTTTCTCCGTTCAGCGGTTCGTGAGGAGATAGCCGGACATACATACATATATACATACATACATACATACGTTTGTTTACCTTCGAATTTTAATAGGATAGATAATAAAGTAGTGAATTGGGTAGTCGTTTAGTTTTAAATTAATATTTAAATTATCAATGGCTTTGACAATAGCAGAGTGGTTGCTGCAGATATTTTTGATTCTTTTAACTTGAGAGCGGATAGTATTTTTAATGACTTTTAGGTTGAGATTGGTATGATAATGACAGAGAGAAATGGCTCTAAAATTAAAGTCATCTGTCTTGTCATAGATACCAATTGAAATGCTTGAATCTATAATTTTGATAACTAGATCTAAATAATTACAATTATTTTTATTATTATTGGTTTTATTCAGTTTCAATTCTTCCGGATAGCAGTTGATTAAAGTGTCCAGGTTGTCAAAGTCAGATACAATAAGGTCATAAATGTAACGGTAAGCAGAAATGAGATTATTTTTAATAAATTTCCTCTCGAATGTGTGAAGAAAAACATTCGCCAGTGCGCTGGAGGAACTCGTACCCATAGGAAGACCACACGATTGTCTGTAGTAGCTGATTCCATTGAAGAGATAATTTTCACAGATGTTAATATTGCAGATTTCTAGCCATCTATTTTTATCTATGAAATTGGAGTTAAGGTATAAGTCTTATAAATCAATGCATGCTTCAGTTAATTTTTCATGTGGGAGGCTGGTGAAAAGATTCTCAAAGTCAAAAGAGCTGATGCTATGAATTTTATTATGATATTATCTTTAAGAAAGTTCAGAATTTCAATGTTACTATTAATTATAAAGTTTTCATCTTTTCCAATTTTTTTGAGAATGATTTTAAGAATGTTGAAGAAAAACTTTCCAAAATAAAAATTGTAACTGCCTGTGCCACATGTAACAAATCTGAATTTTAAAGGATTTTTGTGAAATTTAATAGTAGGGAAAAGGTAAGGATATGTCAAATTGTTTGTCTTGATTCTAATTTTTTTGGCTTCTATCATTCTTTGTCTTTTTAGATATTCTTACGTTTTTGTCTCTTTAGATATTCAATGTCTTTTTAGAGGTTTGGTTCAAAATAATTGCTGAACGGAAGATAAACAATTGTAAGATTCTTGAAAAAAATGTCAGTGAATCTTACTGGAAGTAGCTAATTCATCAACAATTGCTTACGTATTAACGGGAACAAAATACACGGGTGGGTTTAAGTGTGCTAGATTCCAATGGTTTTATAAAATCTGAGTAGTTATTTGAACAAAAGTTTGATAGTGAGTTTTTATTTTTATTTTGCCTAAAACTATAGATAATGTTATTTTTTAAAAAATGTTGTGAAATCATAGAAATTAAGATATTAGCTTTTCTTTCTCAAATATCGTAGAAAGCAATTTATTCCACACCAAATGATATTATGTTACATAAATTCACCTAGTATAAAATCTTACTTTGATTAAGATTGAACTGTTTTCTTGTTGTTAATGATTATTTTTTTAATTAAATTTAACTGTTTCTACTTAACGAAATTTTTTAAATCTTAAAAGAGAAAAATGTCCTGTAGAATGGCAGTTTGCATTTTATTTGTAAATATAAAAGAATGAATTTAAAAAGGGTATAACGCAACATAAAAAATCAAATTTGAATTGGAAAGTTGAGTATTCACGGAAAACAGAATGAAAAAGAATATTACAATAAAATATATATTGAGTATCAAAAAACAAATTTTGCTATAAAATGAACATATACATAAAAAGTAATAAAATTAAATAATATCTCAAACAACAGTTATTGTTTAATATTTTAAATAATTGAGATATTCAGTTATTTTTGTAAAAATCAACGTGACCAATCGTATTTCAATGAAATATATATATCAAGATTAGATAAAATCATCCAGGAAAATTTCATGATATACCACAGTTTTGATTGATAAAAATTATATGGTATTGGAATTGTTACTACAATAGAGAAACAGATTTATAAAGAGAAATGGCTTTAATTTCGCAATTTGGTAATTTAGAACACTTTAATACTTTAATAGGAGAACAATTAAATTTCTCTGAAATAATAATTTAGTTCCTACAATGAATAAATAAATTCAATTAAAATAACGGCCTATTTAATTCGAAGATAAAACTTAATCAACAAAGCAGTGTAAATAATGAAACACATTATTCTCCATTTACAGTCATTGACGAAATATTACTGGGAGAAATGATAAACAACAACCATTTTCTGGGAATTTAATTTTCTCATCTTTTATATATTACGATTATTCTAAAAATAATCCTTCCATTTATTAAGAGTAAAGTGAAATTAGACATTCATTTTTTTCAAAAAGATTTAACTGTCGTTTTTCAAAACGATTTAACTGTCGTTTTCCAAAACGATTTAACTGTCGTTTTCCAAAACGATTTAACTGTCGTTTTTCAAAACGATTTAACTGTCGTTTTTCAAAAAAATTAAGCTGTCGTAAGTTGTTTTTGGTTAAACAGTTTGGTTCACGGTTTGCATTCTCTCTACAGTAAACCAAGGAGACTTTCTCCACAAAAATTAAAAGGGTCAAGGCAGAGTTTAAATCCTTAATAGAGCAATGTATACTGCGTCCATCTAAAAGCACATGGTCTAGTCCAGTTCACCTCGCGCCATAAAAAAGGATGGTACTTGGCGCATCTGTGGTGATTTTAGCAGATTGAACGCAGTAACAGTTCCAGATAAATATCATTTTGTCCCATATACAAGATTGTTCTATAGAGCTCAATGGCAAAGTAATTTTTTCTAAACTTGACTTGGTTACAGCTTATAATCCTATCCCAGTCAATCCAACGGATATCGAAAAAACAGCTGTAAGCACACCTATATGTCTTTTTGAATATAATAGAATGCCCTTCTTCTTGGAATGCTGATCAAGCATTTCAGTGTTTTATAGATGAAGTTTTATGTGGTTTAAATTGCTATGTTTATCTAGACGACATACTCGTCGCTTCTAAAGATTTTTCCACACTTTACGACAGGTTTCGCAGCGGCTCGATAAATATAACATTGTTTCAAATATCCAGAAAGTTCGACCAATCTGAATTGCTTTTTCTTGGGTGTTGGTTCACAGGAAAGATATCTCTCCTTTGTTTATCTGAAAGTGTTAAAGCTGTTATAGAGTTCCCTCTGCCCAAGAACGTTTATGAATTACGTCGATTCCTTGCAATGATTAATTTTTATCATCGTTTCTTAGCACGAGCTAAACACATTCAAACAACACTTTACAACTTGATCAAAAGTAACACCACACTTTACAACTTGATCAAAAGTAACACCATACTTTACAACTTGATCAAAAGTAACACCATACTTTGCAACTTGATCAAAAGTAACACCACACTTTACAGCTTGATCAAAAGTAACAGAAAACGTGATAAGTCCCCAATAGGTTGGACACCAGATACACTCGAAGCATTCGAAACTTGTAAGACTGTTAGCGAATGCTATTTTGTTAGCACATCTCAAAAACGATGCAAGATTGTCTTTTATGACATATGCATGGGATTGTGCTATAGGGGTGCTCTTTTACATCAACATGTTGATAACAAACCAGAGACACTTGCATTTTTTCTCGCAAATTAACTTCTGCAGAGAAAAATTGCAGGGTCTATGATCGGGAATTACTTGCAATATATTGTGCAGTGCGCCATTTTCGATACTTTCTTGAAGGCAGACAATTTACAATCTGTTGTGACCACAAACCTCTTACGTTTGCATTCTGCGAAAAAAACGAATAAATTTTTTCATCGTCAGTCAAGACAATTGGAATTTTTAGCTCAATTTTCGACAGATATACGACACGTTTCTTCTGATTTTAATGCAGTAGCAGATGTTTTTCTAATATTGATAAGATTCACTTACCAGTTAAGATTGATTTTGACACTATGGCTAAGGAACAGAAGTCCGATAGCAGTTTCGAGACTTTAACCTTCCAGCGGGGGCGCCTACGCAAATTTTGCGTCATATCGTGCATCGTATTACATATATATATGTATCGTATTATTTTACAAAAATAAACGAAACTTTTATTTATGTTATCCGCATTTATTAGCTTAATAGTAAATAAAAATTGCATTTAAATTGATAAAAGAACGATATAAATATGTAATAAGATGCACAATGCATGTATCTCTTGTATACGCCCGCCCGCTGGAAGATTAATGAGAACCGGTTCAGGATTCGAACTTAAACCTATTAAATTTTCTTCTGGAGCAGAGTTAATGCATGATGTCTCCACTGGCTTACGTTCCGAAAGATAGAAGATATGAATTTCAGAATTAAATTTTCATCTAGAGAAGAGCTAATGTACAATGACTCTACTGCCACCATACGCCCTTACGTTCCGAAAGATAGAAGATACGAATTTCAGAAAGATAGTTTTTGACAGTATTTATTCTCTGTCGCATCCTGGTTGTAAAGCCACAGTTAAACTAATTAAGGACAGATTTATTTGGCTTACCTTACAGAAGGACTTCACTCAGTTTACAAAGAACTGCATCACCTGTCAGTCAAAATCTCCAGACATACCAGTATTTGGGGCACTCAGAAAATAAAATATTTGTATAAATTGTCTATTTATAAAGTAACAAAATATAGTCAAAGTTGCTGGATATTTTTCTGGCGGTAAAGAAGCGAAATAATTATAAAATACAACAGTGGTTTTAACAAGGGGGTCTTTAAAATTAATTGAATAATCTATTTTAGGACATTTCTAAGTGGCATATTGCTTTAATAATCTTTGCCGTAGCGTTATACTCAGTTATCGGATTCACTGCAAACTTTGATTTTCAAACTTCAACCCCAGCTTAAATGACAACATTTTCTATTATGGTTCATTAACCCTTTGAGAACGGCCGTAAGCTCAGAGCAGTGAAGCAGCTCGTGTGACAGTCGTCCTCATTGGACTAATTGAACTTGCTTTTGCGTGCAAGCACAGTGCATGAAAAAAGTGGACAAAATTATTTTCTCTCAATTTTTTTGCCTAAAAGGTGTATATTTCTTTACATTCATATATTTGAACTCTGTTTTAATAATTTATGACCATAAAAGATTGTAAATAATAATTACACACATTAAAATTATATATTTTAATGAGTGTTGCGAAACAATGGTATTTGTAGGTATTGTGACAAAATCGTCTTGTGGGTGTACGGGAATGCAGTCCAATAAGCAGGATGGGAAAAAATAAAGATCTTGATTTTACAGATATTCTAAGCAGAAAAACGTAGCTCAAGTATTAAAACAGCACTTGTAAAAATTCACAACAGAGATTACCATTAAATCTCAACACAGT
>BGPR01004658.1:45483-107485 GCA_013235015.1 Araneus ventricosus | reverse complement strand
TTATTTTAAAATCTTCATATATATATATATATATGAATCGGCTTTATTTTGCTTCTGATGCTTTAACTTAAGGTGGTCGTCTAAAGCTTATAAATCACCAAAATCATATCAGTACCACTAATATCTATTGTTGAAGTCTAGAATTTTGTCAAAATGGTCCGACATATCACTGTAAGTAATGTGTGAAACTCCAAAATTCTTAAAATGCTCTTAATATTTTTAAAAAATCAAAAAACCCAAAATATGCATTTAATTTCGTTAATTTCTTTTAGTACGTAACGGTGAAGATAGATGGCGCCCAAAGTGCTGGTCAGATATGCTCTTGGACTCTTTCATAGTAATAAAAGCTAATTTTGTTCATTTTTGAAGAAAATAAATATGCATGAAAAGTTTAAATAATAGTTTCTCAACGGTTAAAGATTCTTTTTAATGAAAAAACGTCTAATTTTTTTGAAAACCGATATTTTGTCCTGTGTGTATAGTAATTCGGCAACCCTATGCGAAAAACCTTTGAATACAACGATTGGGTCTCTTTAGAACGTGAAGAGTCCCTCCCTCCCTGCTGCCGCGTAATTGCATTCTTCTTTCCAAGGTCGAAAGTAAGCTAAACGGTTCCCCTACGGGTGGAAGTTTTATTGCAGTTTTTTTTTTTTTCTGCTGTAGAGAAGGGGATTCTTTCGTTTCTGATGCTGCACTGCGATTAACCAGATTTCTTTTGTAGCGCTCTTATTATATTACGTTAGTTAACTCCATCTATCTCGCTGTCTATACTCTTGTAATTATCATCAATAATAAATTTATTGATTTAAACAAGATGTAAAGATTTAATTAAATATAATGTATAGAAGGTTATTTTTGATAGTTATTCTAGCATTTGTGGCTACTTATATAAATTATTTTCTTGATTGAAACTAATAATCGCATCTCTTTTTCAAAGTTGCGATACAATAATGAAAGAAAAAAACGTGCTATTTATTGAAAGTGCCAAACGATAACTTTATCCTTGGGTACTAAACTCAAAAGAAAAAGAAAGTAAATATTTGTCATCGAAATAAGAATTGTGCTTACAAATAAACACAGCGACAGAAACACAAAATTCTTCTCCATGCAAATAAACATTTGATAGAACTTAAAGAACAGTTACAATCATACTAAAATTATCACACACAAACACAATTTTTTAAATTCTCCATATTTTTAAATACAGTAAACATTTCTAGAATATTTTTTTTCATTTGCTAGAAAATAAAAATATTTACATTTCATTTTTAATATGGGTCATTTCGTGCTGTGTTTAAAAATTAAACATACATCAATTATGCGAATATTTAATTTTTACTTATTTTTTGTGGACTCGAATGAATCTACCAAAACTGTAGGAGAATAAGTATACTCTCCCTATTTATATATTTATAAAGAAAAGCGGAAACCTATGACATATTTATGAAAAGCATCATAATCGAGCTTATTTTAATTCTATATTTACTTGTTTAATATCATTATTTTCAGAATTTATCTAATTTCAGCGCAATACTTTTAGAATCTCAAAATTTGATTACATTTTAAAATTTTGAGCCAAAAAGTAGCGAAATATTATTTACACTTTTTGTTGCTGCATATAAACTTGGCATCAATGAATCGATGAAATTCGTTTAGATAATATTTTCTGAAGTTGTCACCATAAATAATCGCAATTACAAGATAAACGATTATCAGTGTAATAATACTGGAGTTTCTAATTTACTCTGTGTTATGCTGTTGTTTCATATAAGATTGACGTCCAGTTTTTAAGCTACACGAGGGCGGTTTTGGAACGGATTTCGTAATTTTAATCTTTCCATTTTAAATGTACCATTCTCCAAACTCCCACTCCACACTAACGTGAGGATATTATTTTCTGCTATAACTAGCAAGCATTGACTCTAGAAATAGTTGAAATTTCAAGATAAAGGAACGTCAATGCTAGATTTCCAATTTACTCTTTGTCTACTCTTTGTTACAGCGTTGTTTTATATTAGATTATCATCAAGGTTTTAAGCTATACGAAGGCAGTTTTGGAACATACCTCGTAATTCTGAATGTTGACCAATGACGAGAACAAATGAGTTGCCACGCCATTCTCCAAACTTCCACTCCACACCAACGATTAGTGGTCCAGTTTCGGTTTGTAGCGCGACATATATAGAAATTTTGAGGTAGGCAAATGGCTTTAATTTCTTGAGGGTCGGTAGAGAACCGCTTGGGACCCTGAAAGTCATAAATTGTTTTATATAAATACGCAGTCTAAGGAGGGTTCACGGAGGTTAAGGTTGAGTTGGGGAGAATCTTTCGAACACTTGAGTCTCGTTTCTGTGAGACTTTGGATTTCATTCTGTAAAGTCTTAACCCCTTCAGACCTGGTATCCGTTATACCGGACACCAACTTTGAACAGCTCCTATTAATTCAATAATTGACGAAACTGCATGCTGTTTTTTAATTTGATTCTCGATTTTCTTAGAAATATAATCGTTGCAAGAATCTTTCGTTTTGGCATGGAATCATTTTAGTTTTTTTAGTTTTTCCAAAAAAAAATCGAGGAAATCATCGTCCTTTCCAAAATGAAGCTCGGTGGTGAATTTTGTTTTTCAAGTAATTTCTTGTTTTTAATCCTTTTCCACCATTTAAAAGGCTTCTATAATATTTTATTACCCTTTGACAACCATTTTAAAGTGAAATTTGTGTGATTTTTCTTCTTTTTTTAGTTGAAATATTCGGTATTGTCCGAATGCCGCACATGGGATAACTTTTTTAATTTTTCATCTACAGGCTTGAAATTTCATTTATGCTTTAACCTTTGGAGTAGTACACAGTACATCACAGGAAGAAAAAAAATTCTAACTCCATTATTTCTAGAATCTCAAAATTTCATTACATTTTAAAGTTTTGAACCAACTTTTACATCCATAACTAAAAGTTACTGCATGCAAATTTCGAATCAATGAAAATCATTTAGATAATATCGCTTCTGAAGTTTTCACAAGAAATAATCGAAATTACAAGATAAAAGAACATCAATGTAATCAGGGCTGCCTTATCCAATGGGCTTATTGGGCTAGAGCCCAGAGGCAACAATGATCCAAAGGCGCAAAATTTACTACACTGATTTTATTTAATATTTTAGTTCTGTACCAGAATTTAGTTTAGTTTAATTATATTAACGTCCCTTTTTAACGCAACATGATGGTTATTTTGGGATGGACCTGGTCATTTTGAACCGCGGTCAGATAACGAGGACAACACCTGAGCTGGCACCTCCCTCTCTAAACTTCTGCACCAAACCAACGGGATCTGAACTAGAAATTATTCGATTATAATTTTAAATATGAAAAAGTTCAAATTTATATTATATGAACTTTAAGGCGTTAATCAGAGAGAACAAGTGACTTTTTTCTCTCTCTCTTTTTGGTCTCAAATTATTTTATTTGGTAAGTATTTTCTTTATGGGTAGGTATTTTTTATTTTCTTTTCCTGAAGGCCTCAGGCGTTCAAATTCGTAGTAACGATTCTGATGGGGCGCCAATTAACTCCAGCCCAGGGCTCTGAGATTTGTTAAGACGGCCCTGAATGTAATAATGTTGGAGTTTCGAACTTAGTCTGTGTCTACTCTCTATTATTGCGTTGTATTATATTAGATTAAAGTCAAGTTTTTAAGCTACAAGAGGGCGGTTTTTGAAAGGACCTCGTAATTTTAAATGCTGACCAGATGACGAGAACACCTGAGCTGTGGCGCAATTCTCCAAACTTCCATTTCACACCAACGCATAGTAGTGCAGTTTTGGTTTGTAGAGCGAGATATATCAAAATTTCGAGCACGGCAAATGGATATTTTCTTTGAGGGTCGTAGAGAACCGTTTGGGACCCTTAAAGCCATAAATTGTTTTTAAACATGCAGTCTAGTTTAAGTGAGCCTTCGGATTTCGTTCTGTAAAGTCTTACTTGCTCTTTATCTGTCTGATTTTAGATTTTTTTATGTCTAATTCCAGGCCAGGTAAATGACCCCATTTGGTACAGGTTATTTTATTATTTTCCATACTTATACATTATTTTAAACGTCCTTTTTTCATTAAATTTTCAACTTTAAAGTGAATTTTAAAAATTTCAACACATTGAGACTATTTTAAATCATCTCTGCAATCGATTTTCTTCTATAATTTCTAAAAATTCTCACCGATAAGCCCTAACATTTTCATTAATTTTATTTTTTTAATATCATCTATGTCAGTGAAGAATTTTCACTTTTTTTTTCAATGACGCAAAAATCAATATTAGAATCGAAAAAAACCTGTTGGAAGATTAAACAAATATTTCGTGTCTCAGATGTGAATTAATAAAAATTTTAGTCGACTATAAATTCGAAAATTTTATTAAAAAATCATCTAAGTTAAGAGGGCGGGTACATAATCTAAAATATATTGGAATTGTTAAGGAAGTAAACACTGAATGGCAACATGATAGCATTATTTTCTGTTATAACTAGCAAGCACTGACGTTTAGTCTACTTGTTTACCAAATAGTTATTAGGGAACCGGAAGCATATGCATCTTCTTAAAATCTATTTTTCAATTTCAGCTTCATAAAAGGAGTTATTAATCTCATAGTTTACGTATATGCATACTATGTACAAACTTGAAAAAATCTCATAAATTAACCTTTAAAAAAATATAATTAACAGGAGCTCCAATGATAATAAGAAACAGTTTTTTGTCTCTTTCGCAAAACATGTTTTTTCTTTTCAAATTTCGAAATGCATACACAAAATTTTTTAATTGTATTCCTATAAAATTTTATACTACGTCTAATATTTACAAGAATTATTCACCTGGTTTATTAGAATTTCATTGATTTCCGGGCAGTAGTTTATATTTATGAGACTGTTTTTCTTTTTAATGAAAAAAAATATTATTTTTCAGATTTTCAAGTTACATGGCATTCAATACTTTTGTAAATTTGTATTTTAAAATAAAATGCAAATAAATTCACTGTAATTATCGAACACTTATTCACATACTACGTTAATTTTGGAGTGATTTTATTCATAATTCTTTCTTCTTATACCGTAACGATTTTTGGTTATGAGTTTCTCAATTATCACATCATAACACGTTTTCGATTTGTTATTAAAAAAAACTTAAGAAATAAATATTTTTTAGGCTATTATGTAATTAAAACAGCTCTTTCTGCCTATAAATGCAGAATTTTTACATCAAATATTATATTTACTAGGGGGGGGGAAATCAACTTTCGACGATTTTCGTTGCCTAGAGCGTCCCAATTTCCTTATTTACAATATGCTAAAGTAGTGTTGTATAATGTTATATTAATGTTCCGATTTGTAGCTAGAGGAGGGCAATTTTGGCAGGGACTTTGAAATTTAGAACGGTGACGAGATGACACTTGAGCAGTCACCTCACTCTTCAAATTTCTAATCCATACCAACAACACACACGCTTGTGTTAATAACACATAAACAAATTATATTTGATCCCACATTATAAATGTGTAATTGTAAGAGAGTGTCGAAAGCAAGAACTCACTCCATTTTCTTAAAACCATATTGGCATTTTTTATTGTTAATTTGACCGACAGAAAATAAAATTTCATTGATCACAAGCATTAATGAAAATGAAATTAAGAAGGTGCATAAATAACGTAAAGTAAAAATCTGTAAGACAAAGATAGCTGTCAAGTTCAAATAGGAAATGTGGATGTTGTCTCTGAAACAGTTCACAGGTTTCTAATTACAGTTATAAGGCAAATTCAGGAAGTACATAAGAAGGAGGAACAGAGCAACAACAACTTCTTTCTTCTACTCTCAGGAGATGTTTCAGCAGGTTGAGGATAGAGACGAAGGATAATATCCAAATGAGGGTACAGTCAGGGAGAAGAAAAACCGTGAACCCTGGAGTCATAGACAACTGCTGTATAATGAAAATAATGGTGTAAGATCTATCAGCAAGTTCAGGTTCAGGTGAAGGAACTTAGGCGAGATCAGGTAGTTGACGTAGGTGAATAGGAACGTGAGGATGAAAACTTTCATAACTAGTGTCTAATCATAATATGATATTTATGAAGTAGATTGGGATAAAGGTTGGTTAGTTCCAATTTATTTTTCGACACTGAGGATATGATTCAGCAATATAAGGGTGCAGATGCAGGTGTAGTGGCATATCAGGATGGAATCACAGGTGAATGGAGTATAACCACAACAATTATATGAAATATACAAGACAGAGGATTACAAGGGCAGGGAATTTTAAATTTCTTTCTTCTACAATTAGATGATGTTTCAGCAACGTCAGGTTGGAGGTGCAGGGGTTGAGGTTTATAAGGATGAACTCGCAGGTGACTGGACTATAATCACAATGATAATTGAAAGTTTATGAGGATGAACGGCAGCAAATTAAAAATTTATTTAATCTTCCTCTTTGAAGATGATTCAGCAAAATCTGGATGAATACGTTGAGAATGGAGATCTTGGTAACTAATGTCTAATCATAATCATGACAAGAAATTTAAGCGATAGATGAGGATGAAGAGCATGGAGTTACTTTACTGACAAGATTATTAAGAAATTACAGGATGGAGACGCAGGTGGACATCCAGATGCGAACTGTGTCCGGGATAAGGAAACCAGAATTTTATCGCAATAATGGTATGAAATTTAACAGGAAAGTTTCAATCAAAAGCAAGGGAGGTAGAATTTCATTTTTCAACAATGAGGAGATGTTTGAATGAGACCAGGTTGGAGACGTAGGTGAATTAGCAAGTAAGGATTTCCTCCTATGTAACTCAGGTAATGATGTGATATATATCAGTTAGATGAAAATGAAGGGAAGTTCCTTTCTTTCACATAGTAGATTTATCAACAAGGCAATGCATATTAGATGGACTATGCAGATATATAAATAAGTTATTCTTTTTAAAAAAATTGATATAATTTAATAATAATAATTTTTAAATAGGTAAGGTTTTAAGACATTTAAAGATTCCTTTGTCCAATATATATGTAACTTATAAGTCAAATATTACTTTAGGTTTTCGTATTCTTTTTGAATAGTATGTTTTTTCTTTCTTCTCGACTTTCATGGTTTTATTGCTATTGTTTTCTGTGATCGTTTTTTTCTCATTTTCGGATATTATGGGTTTTGGCTTTTCATCATCTTTTTGGGTTGCTATGTTTCTTTTCTTATCTTTATTTAATGGCATTGTATTGGGTTCTCTGATAGGCATTCCTCTGGGAACTCGAGGATCTAAAATTTCCGGTAATAAACAGTGGAAATAAAAATGCTTAAGTTTAGGCAGAATATTTTTCCAAAATGTTTCATCTCTTTCTATGCGTATGGTTAATGAGTCTTCTCTACACCACAGAAACAGATCACACCATTTTCGGTTTGTTATGTTTAGTTGCCCTTGAATTTGGTAAAAAAATTTGTGTGATGTAGGAAGAAACACTTCTTTATTTTCTTTGAATTTGAGGCCGAACTTTTTGTTACCTTCATAAAATTCCTGCAAGGATTTGGCTTCCCTTGCTGTATAAGGACATTTGACTTCGACTAGTCCTTCTGATCCAACTAATCCATCTGGTGAGGTACAAAGAAATGGATTATTTGGATCAACAAATAAACCACACTTTGAAACCAATACGCCATTTTGAATTTTGTATTGGTTGCGCGCAACATCCTCATTCGCCAAGCCATACCTCATAGCTTTTGTTTCGATCCGGTCTCCATACAATATACGTTTTACCAAATTAGAGAAAAGGGTTGAAGATCTTCTGTTGGCAACTTGTTTAAAATAAGATGATGAGAGCCGAAATGATTTCTCCTCTCGCCATCTTTCAGAACTCGCTTGTCCTCTAGTCGGGATTTCCAGATCGTCGTTGTTGTTAACTAATAACTTGTTCATATGGTCACTCAAAAGTATCTGATACATTTCTTCTGTGATATCTGGCTTTTCTGGAAAATCACCATAATTTTTGTCCCCACCCTTAGGTACATGAGAATATTTTTTCTGTTTACGCCTTTCTTTTTCTTTACTGAAGATCTGGCGCCGTTTTATTCTTTTTAAATGTTCATTGTTCCTGCGACTTAAGAATTTTCTTAGAGGAGTTGTGGGACTTCTGCCAGTAACAAATTTATTCACCTCCTTGTGCCATTGCTGGGCAGGTTGCTGATATGCCAAAGCTGCAATTTTGGCTCTTCTGCCTATACTTCCAGCCTTTGCAAAATCTATTCTTTTACCGCCGGATGTTTTGCAAAATTGGTTCATGTAATTTTCAGCTGGGTTGTTTGTAACCCCCCCCACACACACACACACACTCTACACACACACAGAGCTTAATCCGGCTTTGAAACCATTCTAGAGAAATAGTGATATTCTTCTGAATAATATGAACTATTGATTATGGAAGCATTCAAAAATATATTTCTTACCTTCCGAAAAGAGCAGAATCAGTTACTTCATTTACATTCCCGTATTGACCGGAAAGAAGAGTGTTGTTTGCTCCAGAAAACTTATCTTTTAGAAGAAAATCCCTAATTATTTCTTTCGCCCTTCGTAATCTTTGAGATTTTGAACGTGAATTACGGAAAGGGTGTTTCCTAGGCATCTTATGAATAAGGAGAAAAGAAATTGTTTGTACTCGAGAATATCGAAATGTGCGACCAAGCAACAAGACTTCTATTATTATGGGAGTGTCGCATCGAAGTAGTTCTTTTATTTGAACTCTGAAACTGAATAAATGACCTAGGATTGGACGATGCTGTGAAAAGGGACTGAACCCCAGGGAGGGGGGAAATTTTTAACCCATCTCCAGCCAGTACGATTGTAATTAGGGGAGCATGAAAATGTTTGAGGAAATTTGATAGCGGAGGGGAATTTTTGAAAGGGCTAATGGGGAGAGACGGTGTTGAAAATTTATGACTTGGAGCACTTTGGTATACGTTTCGAGACGAAATGCGAAGATAAAGTTTCGTCTTACAGAGTGTTGGAATAAATTATTCTCTTTACGAATGCATCTCATTCAATCGGATTGCAACGAATAGCTTACACTTTGAACCCATTACTCATCAACTCAGTGAAAGAGGAAGGATTCTTAATAGGGGGGGGGGGGGGACTTTGGGAGCGTGTTGAACTCGGCTGGAAGCAGGGCATGAAAGACAATCAATGCAATGCGATTAATTTAGAGAATTATTGAATTTACGCTTGAATTAAATGAGTAGGCAACTTTATTATACAACAAAATTAAAAAAAAACCATAACGGAGATATTTACTTGTACAGTGTTATTAAACAAGTAATTGTAATTAAATTCAGCCCAGATAGCACTCTCCAATTTGAGTAGGCCACTCTGTTTAGCAATCAGGGTTGTCTGTTCAAAATAGCAGAATAAGGCCACTCCTTCTTAAAATTAATGTCAAAAAAAGGAGAAATTTGAAAAATTAATTTGACTACTTATTTCCTCACTTTTTATCATTAGGAAGTTATCTTTTATGAAAACGAATCCCACTAGATTACAATATGTACAGTACTCTATTACGAAACCAAAATTTAAGTGAAAAAAATTCCAAACATCTCCATAAACGGATTTGCAAAGAAGAAATTCTGTTCTTACCCATGCAGAAAGATATGACCAAACAATGTACAGTAAAGCGGCGTTTGTATGTCTCTCATTTATACGTCGATTACATTTATAGGTCGTTTCATCACAGTCCCGATGCACTGTAATTCATTTCTATTACACGCCTTTTCATTTATTCGTCGTTTTTCGTCAGTCCCTTGAAAGACGTATAAACGGTGCTTTACTGTATATCAACTACGAGTTAACAAAAATGTTCTATAATATTTTTCAACTTGATTATAAATAAATAAAAAGTTATTCTCATAATAAAAATCACTAATAGTAATAAATCCATTAACATGAATAAAATGTTCAGACTCATAATAGATGGTTGAGTTTTTAAAAAGTTATAAAAATTTCAAAAATGTACTGTCTTATTTTCGACGTTATTTAGCTAATATCCAAATACAATGCGCTGCGTTGTTCTAAATATTTTATTTAACATTAAAACGTTCGTTACGTATTTGCTGAGATAGAAATTTTATTCGATACCAAAATTACAAACACGCTTGTTTTTTACTTTCTTTTCGGAGAGCTTCGGAGGCTTCACTGGTGCTCTCTATGCAAAATCAACGGTGTTAAAAATTTTATTCCATTGTAAGCGCTTCAAACGAGAAAAAGTAAATTATCCTTTGATCTCATTTAAAATCTAAAATATTTCATTCTCAGCCCTAATAGCAATTGTTTTTTTAATAAAAATTTGGTCAAAATTTTAATTTATAAACTATGTATTATACATGTTTCATTTTGAATCATCAGTAACTTTTTTGAAAAATACTCATTTTCAGGATATTTATAAATTTGTTTTGGAATTGCCATTCAAAAGGAGTTTTTATAACCAAAAACACAATTTTTAAGTATTTATAAATTTTATTTTGAATCACTATTAACAAATACTTATCTTTGCAAAATATCCAGTTTTGGGGTATTTATAAATTTTACGTTTTTCATTTTGAATCACCATTCACAGGCTTTTGTTAGAAAATACCCAGTTTTTAGGCATTGACACAAAACATATTCACCTATGCACTGGGTATTTTCTCACTCCACATCACTAAGTAAAATATAGATTCACACGATGCCTTTTAAAAATTAATATGCAAGAATAAAAGTTTTAACGATTCATTCAAGTTTAGAAAAGCAAAAATTTAAGATTTAGATGAAATTAAAAATAGGTACATTTCAGGACCTCAATGACACTATCAGAAAAAGTATGTATTGCTAATTGTAATGCATGGCATGCATAAACCTGAAATAATTGATGTATATAAACAGTGTTTGCTTTGAATATCTGTAATAAGCAAAAGTCATTATTACACAGAAAACAATGAGGTCAATTTTTAATCTATACTTATAAAAGGCAATGTTTGTGTTTTTAATAAATTGCATCGTGTATAAGCGAAATGCGTGCAATCGAAGCTTATTTAAAAGAGCCTGAAGACTTTTTTTATTTTGCGTCACAGTATGGCGAAGAAAACCAAATATGCAATTTGAACGCCTTTTTATGAACAGATTGAAACAAAAATTGGT
Organism: Araneus ventricosus; assembly: GCA_013235015.1. Taxonomy (NCBI): domain Eukaryota; kingdom Metazoa; phylum Arthropoda; class Arachnida; order Araneae; family Araneidae; genus Araneus; species Araneus ventricosus. The sequence goes on along the minus strand of BGPR01004658.1, from coordinate 96,297 downwards.
AACGGATCTGTAACTAATGTTAGCTGACCTCACACCAATTTTTGTTTATCTAAGTCATAGCGTTTAGGAGTTATTGTGTTAAAAAGTATGCTATTATACAGACCATCAGACAGTCAACCCTGTGACTGATTTGATCCAAAATTTGCTACGGACCTACATTTCTGTTGATAAAACTGTATACCAAATTTCATCCATCTAGCTATTTTAGTTTTAGACTTATCGTATTCACATGAACACGGACAGACAGACTTCCCGCGGACGGATTTGTACAAAATTTGAATAGAAACCTACAAATTGTGTGTAAAGATCAAATACCAAATTTCATCCCTCTCGGTCTAACCGTTTTTGATTTATCGTGTTCACAGACAGACATGATAACAAAATTGTGTTTTTCGGACTCGGGGAGGTCTAAAACGTGGAGATTCGTCAACATCTCGAGTTCGAATTTTTTGACGATTGCAAGACTTTCTCCTTATACACTTCGTAAACGAAACAGTAAAAAAGTTGGCTTGCAAGTAAGGAATGGAATAAGGATATTAATTTTAATTTTTTATAAATGCTTTTACTGAAAATTGTAGCAGTAAAACAGTTCGTAATTTTCTTTTATAATTTTGAATTTAATTATATAATTGAAATATGTTTCTTAACTGTTTCTGCTTATTTCATTATTGATAATATTTAATGATATCAATTCAGATATGTGTCACGTTGTTAGCGAATCCCATGAAAATAAAATTATCAGCTTCGGGTTGTACTTTCAAGGAATTCAATTGAATGAAAAGACAGCATTAAAATTATTTGGAATTTAATTTGCTTTTATGTCGTAAATTATTTTTTTTTGTCAGAGTTAAATATTGTTGCATATTTAAGTCCTTTTTTTTTTTTTTTACTCTCATTTATATTACAAGATTTTGAGAAGTATGCAGAACAGAAATACGTTTTAGATGGAAAAAAATGAAACAATAATATTTTGGATTTTAGACAGTCATGGTTCTAACTTATCAGAGATTATTCACGTCTCTCCTTCCTGGCCTATCATCTATGCATCATATTTAATTCGATAGGTTTAGTTTAGTTATATTAACGTCCCGTTTTGGAGCAACACGAGGGCTATTTTGGGACGGACCTCGTAATTTTGAACCACGGTCAGATGACGAGAACGACACCTGAGCTGGTACCCCCCTCTCCAAAATTCCACGCCACACCAACAGGAGGATGTTTGACCACTACGTATGATTTAGCGTGCAACAGGCCCCATACACGACGGATCTTCAGTGGAATTGGATTTCTTTATATATATTATGAATGCTAATCCAGAATGTGTGTGAAAACGACACTCTTCTATTTCTTATAAGTTTTACTGACAATGTATGAAACGCCGGCATTCTATAGAATGCCGGTCATTTTTAGGCAAAGAATGAAATATGATATTTATTATATACTTTCCATAGGCATTGTATATAATACCTAGCCATTCTATAGAATGACAAATGCTATTTAGGCAAAGTATGAAAAAGATCATAAGGCTCTATTATTTACAAGACGTGCATTCCTCAAAAATGCAAATGTTATTCTGAAAAAATAAAAATGCCGTAAAAAATCTTTTATTCAAAATACGTAAAGTAAATTGAAAGTTACACATACTGAAGTTTTTGTCTTTTTTAGTAAAGAAAACGAAATAAAATGTGAACCTATATGTTACATCAAGGAAGGAAATAATTTTATTTTGATTTGCACTTAATTTTATTTCTTATAAAATTGAATGGACGATTTCTTTCATACTTTGCCGCTTTGTCATTTGGGTTTCAATAGAATGCCTAGGAAACGTGCGTGCTTTCCAGTTTTCTGCATTCCATATTCCGGCAACATGTGGATTGATTTGAACTTCCAATTTTCTTTAAAGTATTTTCTGTAAAGCATGGTTCTTTCAAGGCATAATTGCGACTCTTTTTATGTTAGTAAATAATATAGTATAAAAAAATTAAATTAAATTTAACTACGATAAAAAAATCTTCACATGGTGTCATGAAAACTTCAATTCAGCAACAAAGTCTCATTAGAAGCTTGATATTGTTCTTTTTTGTTAAGTATATATTTTAATTTTATTGTTCATACAAATTAAGCATATAAAATATTTGAAGTCCAAGCATACTGCCTGACGAAAGAAAAATGATAATTTATATGTAAAAATGTTTTAAATCACTTATTTTTACTTTAATAATTATATCTTATGATTATAATTACGGCTATTGTAAAATTCAAAATAGATAATTGAATTGCAGTGTATTTTGTTAACTTAAAAAAGGGAAAATAAAATAAATTTTAGCAAAAAAAAAAAAATTATTTTAGACTCAATTTTCAAAATGCATATTTCACAGTTCGAGTTGCAGACTTCCGGTCTCAAATTTTTATTTTGATAAATATAATTCTAAAAATGTCTTTTTACGGAAAAAAGTAGCCGAACCTGCCGTAAAGCATCCTACTATCATTTTGTTTGCGATAAGGAAACACGTTTAACGGCTTGTAAGAGGAGCTTATTCACCCACCCCTCTTTGCTATTCACGCGTAAACGAAATTACTCATATACGATTACAACTACATAGTAATACGCATGCGCTCTGATGATATCGTCAACGTTATGTACAGAGAAAATTTTCCAAGATTCAGTCAGAGCGCATGCGCACAACGTTTTTTCAATTCTGAGAAGGCAATGCAGGGTAACAAGATACGTAGGCAAATCGCTTTCGCCGAGTTGCGATCAGCGACATCTAGTGTTGGAAGTCGACGTAAAAAACTTTTAGACGACCACGTTAACTATAAAACAGCTCTCACATATGGATTATCTATTGTTCTGTGAAAAAAAAAATTTTGAGTGTTATTCTCATCGTAAAAATATGCACGTGATTTATTGTTGCGAATCTTGTATTTAATTTTCAATCAATACCGTTATTATAAATGTTAAAGGTGTCTCGTAATACATTAAAAGAGGAATAAATAAATTTCAAAATTATTTGAAAACCTTTCGAACATATTATTATAATTACTTTTAACCTTTTTGTTTTGATTTATTAAATTAGCAAACTTAGATATAAGAGCTAAAATTGCTTCTTCTTTGACTTCTAATTTCATTTTGATCTCGAAATTGTAACGATAAAAGATAATTTAATCAAAAAGACTATTCGTATGGATTTTTAATGTGCATAAAATTTCGTAGATCCGAACTCTGTAACTAAATTTTATTATTATCATTTACGCTCTCTGCTACAAGTCTAGCTGGTCCAGCGGTAAGGTTCCTAATTGATATGTCGAAGGGCCCAGGTTCAAAGCTCGCTGTAAGTAGAGGTGCTCAAAACATCGCAAACTGCTGCCTATAAGTTCAGCACAATTAGGATCAATAGGAATTATCCTTATTCAATAGGAATTAAGTGATTAATATCTTTACATGCTTCTAAAATGTATTTTTAAAATATTCACTATATTATGCAATATTATATAATATTATTCAGATAGTACAATATTATATGACATTATCCAATATTAAGAAAAAGAACATTGTACAGTATTGAAAAAGTCTTACGTTTTACACTGTTTCAGTATTGTACAATATTACTTTTTCGAATTTTATGATATAAGACAATGTCATGTACTACCTGGGAACATTACCCAGATAGCATGTACATTTGCAGCAAGTTTTCTTTTTCTTGATACCCAGATAGCACGTAAGTTTGCAGAAAGTTTGAATTTGACTTGATATTACCTTGTCATAGCAAATTTGATGCGTCAAACTTGTCGCAAGTTCGCCGTGACAACTATCGCCACCTTCGCTTGCAAAACGCATTTGCCACAAGTTCGCAGTGACAAATAGCGCCACCTCTTTTGCATTGCAAGCTTGCTGTAAGTTTGCAAAACAAGCTTGATGCAATGATAGCACAAAGAGATAATTATCTTTGTCTCTGTTTTAAAACAACATTCGATTTTTAATAGCATCTCCTAGACCGTCCTTCTTTATTCAATTAATTCAGTAAATCAATGATAATTTGTAAAAAAACTAACTTTTTTATAAAAAAATTTTTTTGAAACATTTTCCATCTTTTTACTAAATATAGCACTCGCACTTTAAAGAAAACTATATCGCCTTTTTCTGAATGTTGAAATTTTAACGTTTACAAACAAAATTAAACCGAAAAAACAGTCAATGTTTGTTGAAAAATAAACTTATACATTTTGTCCCATTTTAAAGTAATTACTTTTGAACTCTAATTTCATAATTTATTCTACTAGCAAAACGTAGTTATTAGCGAAAATCGCTCTCTCTTTCACTTCAAATCATATTCTCAACTCAAAAAATTAATGAAATCAACAAAACAGTTTAAAAAACAGTTTAATAAATCGTATACGAATCGAATCGAACGATGTATTAGCGAAATCTATCTTCTTCTTTCCGCGTTTAACTGGCCGAGTGGTCAGCGTGTCAGCTTCCGAACCGGTAGGTTGCAAGTTCTAATCCGGGTTGTGTTCGTACTCTGTTTTTGCTATAGTTTGAAATGAGTTCGACGCGGCAAGCTTGTGACAAATTTGACGTGTGGTGACTAACTCGTATGCGGTAACTTGTTCCAAGCTTGCACTCTTGCCGTTTCAAATTTGTTGCAAGCTTGCAGATTTGCAGAACGAGATTGCTGCAAACTAAGGGGTCTATTCTGGTACCCCCCGGTGGGGGGGGGGGGGGCACTTTTCCAGTAGTTAACCAACGGAAAAAGTGACGTCTCCCAACCCAACCGGGGGTACCAGAATAGACCCCTAAAATTGCTATCTGGGTAGGTGCTGAAATTTTGACGATTTCCACTGACTTAACATTATTACCGGAAGTTGATGGGTAAGGCGGAAGTCCTACTTTACCGCATATACAGAAAACTCGTCCATATCCATCGTACTTTTTTTTAAAAAAAACACGAGGTAAATCTAACTAAACCAACCAACAATCATGGACTGCACCTCGCGCGCCTTATTTTGTTCTTTATGATGCGAAAGTTGTAAAAAAACTATATGTATTAAATAGTTGCATTGAAGTATATGGGAGATTTTTCTGTTTTGCTGATTTATATTAAACCTGGACTTCCGCTTTGAAGATTCCATTGACGTACGGTCTATTCTGGTACCCCCGGTTGGGGGGGGGGGCGTCATTTTTTCCGCTGTTAACCAACGGAAAAAATGACGCCCCCCACCCCAACCGGGGTTACCAAAACAGACCCCGTAGCTTATACAGGAATTACGTAGTTCCCGCATTTAATGTAAATAAACAAAACAAAAACCGGTCCATAATGATTTTTATGTGTCCAGTACGTTTCTACTAAGATTTCCTCCGAACCACCTGTAACGTCCTCAGTTCTATGATCCACATCCGATTTGAATATCGATTTCATTTTAAGCTCACCCAGAAACAAAAATAATCTATGATCACCAGGTCAAGGTTGTAACTGTTTCCATGCAGAACTGAACTGAACTGCATTGACTAGATTCGTCAGTTCTTGTTTACAGTTTTCGTTTTATCAGATGGGTATTGTTGTGACATTGAGTACGTTGTAAGCAATTTGCAATTCATTTAGAGATACGCACATTATTCGAAAAAATGGACTCCCTTCCAAATTGCGAATCATTCTCATTTTCATGTTATTTAAATTTCACACTTCAATATTTATTATTATATTTTTCAAATGAAAACCTCATTCCTTCTGTGGTAAGTTAAATATCTTTTCTTCTCTGAATGTAAACAAATTTTTATTTCGCATTTTCTTTTGACTGTCATGAGAAAGTACTTTAGGAATAATACTTACATATTTCTATGTAAATGAAAATATTTTAATATAACGTATTATTTAAAATAATAATTTTTTTTAAAAAAACTCTATTTCATTAAATTGTAATTATTCCTAGTTTCTCTGTTTTAGAATTTTCATGTGGTAAAAAAAAAAAAAATGCTTTATAGTATTGTGTTTTAATCTTTTTCTATGTTTGATATAAGAATCAAATTTATTTTTCAGGAATACGATTTATCTGAAATAATTGATAAAAATGAAAGACGTACATTTCATAATATTTTCGCTTATAAATTTGATAGGTACCATGAGATGTTTTCTGCATTTTGCTTTTTAAAAATGTTTATCACTAAGTTCTCAAAATTTATGAAATTGTGATAATAGTCTTTTTTTTTATGTGATAAACATGCAAATTAAACTGTTGTGAAATAATGACAATAACTTCATTGAATTGCAAATAAATTTTACTTTATAAATTTCTTTGATACTCTAACATTTTTAAGAAAAGTGCTTTGAACCTTGAAAAATTTTATTTATAATATTTGCTTCAATTTTACCAGGAAAGCTGAATTATGAGAAATTTATGAACTTTATAAATCCTATAATGATTTTGTGGTTATTTTTTTATTTGTGTGGTTAATTTGTATTACTTATTTTTCCTGAAAGCATCATATTTTCAATTAATTAATACAGAATTTGTGTCTTGCTTTGATTTGATAGTTGTCTTTAAAAAATATATCACTTAAAGATACTTTTATATTTTCATTTAATCACATGATCACAGCCATTTTTATAGTCTGTAATGCAGTAAAAAAAAAAAAAAACAGCGGGAGTGGTCTCCCCTAAACTTTCTCATATACTTCCCCAAAAAGGTGCCGTTTCCCCTTCCCCTGCGTGGCTAAAAAAATTCGAACCTATTGTTATCCAGAATCCAATGACTAGCAGAAGGTTTTTCATTATAGTGATTGAAAAATATCTAGGCAGAGAATGAAATTCAAAGAGATGCGTAATGATTTTCTTCTCTTACCGGCTCAAGGACAAACTGACGTAATTTGCTACTCCATCATGAAATTCCTCTCCGTTCTTCCAGTACACATGCGCGTGGAGATAACGGATTCTCTTCAAAAGTAAATTATACGGACCGACAGACAGTCAACCCTTTGACGGATTTAGCGCAAAATTTTATACGGACCTACATTCATGACGATAAAACTGTGTATAAAATTTTATCCATCTGGCTTTTCAAGTTTTTGAGTTATAGCATTCGCATGACCTCGAGCATACAGACAGACAGACTTCCCGTTGATGGATTTTGTCCAAAATTTGATAGAAACCTACAAATTATGTTTAAAGACCACATACCAAATTTCATCCCCGTAGCTCTAATAGTTTTCGAGTTATCGTGTTCACAGACACACAGACATAATTCCAAAATTGTGTTTTTCGGACTCAGGGAGGTCTAAAATGTGGAGATTTGTCAAAATCTCGAGTTTGAATTTTTTGACAATTACAATACTTTCTCTTTGTATACTTCGTATACGAGAAAGAAAAAAAACGTGGTTGTTTTATATATCAGGATGTCTGGACACATTTACAATTTATTTGATATTCAAATAAAATGTGCTTAATAGTAATTTAAAATCTTTGAATTAAAAAAATATGGTTTCAATTCACGACTTCAAAGGAAATAGGTGAGAGAAAAGAATGATATTTTTCTTCTGGGGAATATACTGCTTATCTTTCCAGAAAGATTTTTTATTGCTCATTTTGAAATTTTAAGTTTTTTTATTACATAATGTTGTCTTATTAAAATATATGCGATACATATTTGATTTGGTGTTTGACATCTTTATAGACATCTCTGACTGTGATCCTGATTTCGATGATACTTCTTGTTGTTGCAGCTTACAGATTTAGAAGAAAATTAAAAACAAAAGGTAGTGTTTCAACAATCATTTCACCTTTTAACATCCTTTTCTACATCTTCTATGAATGTTACTTTTACACACTTTTTTTTATGTCTTTATATTTTAAAAATATATTGAACCTTCTAATCATCTAAACCTGCTTTTTTATATTTTTCATATTTACTTCAAATACAGATTATTCTTCTTTGTTTGTATATTTTTTGAAGATTTTATCCATAAAATATTCTTGAGCTTTTTAAGTGTGGTAAAAAGTATGGTTCCTCTTCTATAAAAGCTCATTTCTAAGTGCTTAAAATTTATTGAATCAAAATGATTCACCAATGAAGGGTTAAGTTACAATTAAAGAGAAAAATTGGATTGAATTTTTTAAGTTTATAAAATATTATTAAAAATATTCCTGATTACTACTTTATGCTCTAATACATCTAACAATATTTCTTATTCATTGTCTTTTCATAGACACCTTTTTTTACTCACCAAGGTATTTTGCAAACCAGTTTAGCCTATACAGAGTGTCCACACTTATTGTGGTCCAATAGCTGATTTCTAAACTGTTAGAGATAGACATATAATTCCAATCGGAAAAATGCTTTAAATAAAGGGAAGAATGATATTTTATTGTTTTTTAGTCACTAAATATATTTCTGAAAAAATGACAAACTTTTTATATGGTTCCCTGGTCCTATGAGTCATATTTAGTAAAATATTCTTGAAAATCTAACATTTTAAACAAAAAAAGTCCTGCTCTTCAGCGACTAAAACTGAGCAAGTTATGGAGCTTTGAATTTCATGATTTTTAACCAATCAGAGGCCTCATTGAGCAACTGCTGTGCATTGATTGGTGAATCATCTGCAAGACGGCTATTGAAATGGTGTAAAGTAGTGTAAGTCAGCGATATTCAAAGCTCCATAATTCGGTCAGTTTTAGTCACAAAAGGGTGAAACTTTTTTTTTGTTTAAAATCTTGGAGTGTCAAGAACATTTACTAAATATTGATAGGACTGGGGGGGTTAAAAGTATAAAAAGTTAGATTTTGTAACTTTTTCACGAATTATATTTATTCACTCAAAAAGAAAAAAATATAATTTTATCTTCCTTTAAAGCATTTTTCTATTTGAAACTATATGTCTATCTCTAACGGTTTAGAAATTAGCTATCGTATAAGTGTGGACACCCTGTATATGTTTCAACTGGCCAAAAGTACTTTTCTGTTAGCTTGATAACAGTCAAAATGCTCCAAATACTGTGACTGTTGAGCACAAACATGCAATATTTCATTAATTTCATGATGTACAGAGCACTTAATCGCATTTGGTATCAGCCGAACTCTCCGACGCACACAGAATAATCACTGAAAGAGCTTAGAGCATTCATTTTGGCACAGTCACAGCCAATGGACGTCATCTGCTGATGTCCATTGGCCATTTCAGGTCATCGTTTATGCTCCACAACAACTGGTTTCAAGCTCTCAGAAAAGTGCTAAAAAATCTTTTTACCAGTATTTAAATTTGTAATTTTTAAAAATTTTAAATGTATGGATAGTTTTGGCATACATTATTATAGCTAGAGAAAATGGTACCTGATGCATATTGTGATGTTGTCATCCCATCGACATCAGTGGCTTAGCAAATGTAAATGGCAACCTGTGGTATGGTACAGTCAAATGTCGCAAATCTGGACGTCCAAAATCCGGACCTTTTTCATTCCATAACCCCCTCCCCCCAAGAAAAAAAGAAAATATCCTAACTTTTATATAACAAATTGGCGCCCAGAGTCAGCAGAAACCAGTTGTAACCATCTGGGGAGGGAAAGTATTTAACCACGTGTACAACGATGTGCGACGAAGGTATTGCGGGGGGGGGGGGGATATTGTAATGAATCGCGGTGTTACAATACCTTTCTCCTTCCCCTCTCTAGCACTCAAAACAAACTAGTCCAGAATGTAAGAAATGTTAACAAATAAGATGCGCGTGCAACTTCCTTTCCCCTTTTGGCTCACATAGAGGATTTGACCAGAACGGATGGAATATTGTAGAAATTCGAGGTTGTCTTCAATTCTGAACTAGCCCTTGTGAATGTAGTACTTCTCTTATGTGAGTTGATGTATGTGGCCGGCAACCATATTCTATGAGGATGAAGAAAACGTGGATACCAATTTCAGATCTCTAAAGAAAAAAATTTTTTGAACTACTTGATTACGACAAGTCAAGAGGACAAGAAATCGCTGAATATGACGCCTTTTAAGTACTGCATTGCGACGATAAATCTCCGACAGTATGGCAGCTCACCGATGCCGAAATATGCAATATAGTGTTGATGAACTCCAAAACTTCGGTATCCGATAGCGAAGAAGAAACACAAGCGTAAGATAAAATGTCAATTGACAGCTTAGTGGAACTGTTGAACACCGCAATAAAAGGACTTGAGCAAAGAGACTTTATTTTGGAGTCTGATATAACGGCGATACATAAAATAAAAAAGAAGTTACTGAATCAAAAACCAAAATTAATGAAGCAACTCACTTTAAATGAAATATTTTGTAAAAATGTTAAAATTAATAAGAAATAATATGAATTATGTTTATAAATCAAAGAAAACAAGTAATAAATAAGTTTAAAAAAATTTAAATTATGTGTTTTCTGATGTTAAATTCACTTATTAGTATTGAAATGATCTAAGATCTGGAATTATCCCAAATCTGGAATTGACGAAGTCCCGACGATTCCGGATTTGCGACGTTCGACTGTATTATTTTTTTCAGCCCTCAACATCTTTTGGTTTAAAAAGTGGCAAACACTCTAGCATTTTGTCTTCATGGTATTCCCCGAGATTTGCTTCCAGGACATCTATATCCTCCTGCTCATCCCTTGCTATGCCAATATTTGTTAGTTTCATATAAAAGATTTTTTTTTGTTTGTTTTCTATTTATTGTGTTTTCTTTTTTAATTAGTTGATACAGTAGCTGCTAAAGTGATGGGAGGAACTAGACCACGCTTTCGAAAAAGAGACAAAGTTATGTTTTATGGTCGAAAAATGCTACGAAAGGTAAAGAAAAATTTGTCAACATTTTCTTTGTGTTTTTTTTCTTTTTACCTTGCAACATATAAAATGCCTTTGATTATTTATTTCAAAATTTGTTAAGTTTAATTGTAGGTAATGAAATATTTTGTCAAATTTTGTAATTAAATTTGAAGAAAATCTTGACACAGTCTTTATGAACAAAACTGTTTTTTTCTGATTGAGAATTTTGGTACTGACATTAATTATTTAAAATTAATAAAATCATTAAGATGTATTATGATTAAAAATGAAGTTTATGGTGATAAAAGAATCTCAACTTCTTTCACAGGAGTTGCGATGAATTTTTTTTTGCTTCAAATTATCTGTCATGTATTCGTAAATTGTTATTCATTTGTCATTGAATGAATTATAAAGTCATTCCTTTTACATGAAGATTATGGAAATAATAATTACTAATATTTTATTTTTTAATTGAAATTTTGTAAAAAAGCATGTAGCTTTTAAAAATAAAAGCATTTGACTGGCTGCTTTTTTTATTTATTTTATTTGTTTCAAATGTGTCAGTAAGATTAATTTGTAACATGGTAAATCAAAATACATGATGAATTCTGTCATAATTAACAATTTAGTCAAAATTTTTTTCAAAATTGCATACATAGGATATCTTTATATCTCATTTTTAAACTTAATGAAAAGTGGTTAAATTTGTTCATAAAATTTATTTTGGGAAAAATTTAAAATATTTATTTCAAAAATATGTTAAATGAAAAAATAACATACCATAAAAAGGCCTAGTTAATTTATTGAGATTTTTACTTCATTTTTCATATTTTTATAGTCATGTTTAACCTTGCTTTATCTTATCATATAAAACTTTTCATATCTGGAAGTATATTTCAAAATCATGCACCATAAAATGAGAAGTGAAAAATGCTTCCTTATGTCAAATAATTATCTTGAACTACCATGTGAATTTCTCGCAGTAAGTAACTACAAATCATTTACTGTAAATAAGTTTTAACAGTTGCTAAATTCACTATTATTAATTAAAGTACTATTTTATAAAAGGTATTCAAAATTTTACAGCTGGAAGAGTAATATTTTATGAAATTTTATTCCAAATTTAGTTTCTGAAAAGTAATTTTAAAGAAAGTAATCAATCTTTTAAGTAAACTTTTTTTACTTAAAAGATTGCAGACTTAAGTGTGGTAATGGAAAATTCTTGTGTAAAATTCATTTTCATAAAAATTTTTAGTTAATAATTATTTACTTTATAAAGCATTTTCTACTTAAATGTAGGTCCAAATGCTATCCTCTCAACCAGGAAATAGAACTCGAATAAAAAAGAGACAACTTGTTTTAAAGTTGGCTCGAAAGTAAGTGATTTTTTTTTAATGTATAGTAAATTAAGAGAAAATTATTGGAATTTGAATTCATCATTGAGGATTCCATCTTTTTTTCATCATTTGCTTTATTCTGTATTAGCCAGCTATAACGGAGGTTTGCTATTTAGCAGAATTCTCATTCATTTCTGAAATGATCTGTTATTAATATTTACATAAAATTTTGATGAGTTACGTAAAGGCAATAAATTTGTATAAAAGCTATAAATGTAACTATTAGATAAAATTAGCATCAAAGGAGAGTATAAACTTGATTTCAATGATGGTTTTGTTTAGCTATTGGTGTATTTAACCTTATTTTGGTATGTCTGAATTTTATTATTCATGATTCAATTTCTGATATATCTAAAGCAGAAACTATTCAGCATCTATATGGTATAAAATAGTTACAAGAAATCTCCAAAAGTAGTGTTTTTTTAAATGATGTAATGAAAAGGCTGTAAAAAAAGAAGGATCTTAAATCAATATTCAATGCATTTGTTAAAACAATTAATTTTAATTATATTATTATCAAATGTATTTTATTTTTGAATAGTTTTGCGGGCCAGAAGTCTGTGTGAAGGCACATTTTTGAATCAATGGTTCTGGAATTTGTATACAAATGCTAATCATTGTTTATTTACTATGTGTATCTCTTTCAATTAGATTTATTTTGGGAAAACCTATAATTTTTATCTTTATAGAAAGAATATTATGGTTTTTTTGTTGATAAACCATTTGATGTGATATTAACTGAAAAATTAAACCTTAAAAGATAGTGATTATTATAACATATTAATTTTTTTCTTATATCCTCATTAGGATTTTGCCACTGAGGAGAGAACAGCCGGGAGCAACTTTAAAGGTTATGGAACCATCTCAAGCTTTTCTTGAAGAAGCTATATCTGAGCACTCGGAGCAAAGGCTTCCTCCTGATGTTATGTATATGTTGAAAAGTATCAGGTGTGTGATTTCATCGGATTGCTTTCTTCTGTAATCTAGCAGAATTTCATTCCCCCTCATTACAGTGGAACCCGGGAATCTCAACCCCAGAAATCCAAAATTCCCGATAATCCGAACAACATTTTTTAATTTTCTGAAAAATGAAGAAAAAGTAACAATTATGAATCAGAAACAAAACTAATGTTTATTACTCTAAACTAATGCTTATTCCTAACTTAAAAGAAGTATTCAAATTGGTTTTTAAGAATTAATACAGCACCTTAATTAGCAGAAACTAACTTGGATATCTTTTTACCCTCAACTTGTTTGCCACTGTACTGTGCGAATCGCTGCGTGCTCTTTCCGTACTTCTTCATGGAGCACCCAGAGTCAATACTCTTCTGCATTTGGTATATAAAGAGTATTTTATTAAATTTCCCAGATAATCTGAACAGAGGTCATCCCCAATTAGTTCAGATTATTGGAATTCTACTGTATTTAAAAAATTAAAAAAAATTTTCTTTAAAATTTGGCATTTCTGCTTAATTTTAGATTTAGGTCTGTGAATCGTCTTTTCTCATTTCAATTTATCATTTTATTAAAAGTGGTGTATTTCTTTTTTATATAAACCCTCAAACTCAATTGCATGGAAAAAGTAGAAATTCCACTATTTTATTAAATGTTATAGAATTAAAATTTTTGTGCTTATATTTTTTATATCTAATATTGAATACATTTTAGTATATTTTTTAATCAGTTTTTAGCCTGTAATCCTCTAAAAATATGGATCTATTAAGTTAATCGACTGTTTGAATTATTGATCTTAAATTATATTATGATGTTTAGTGAATTTTGGTTATAATTCACAAGTAAGAATCCCACTGTTGGTAATATACCTTTGACTTTTTCAGCATATAAATACTAGTTCTTGAGAGCTAGTGTAGAAACTTTATCTTCAGAACAGCAATATTTCATAAACATTAAGCTGAGTTTTGTTAATGTAGGTGAAAAGTATTAACCTTCAGTGTATATGAATTATAAATCAAACATCAAAATTGGAACATTTCTTGAATACTATTGTTTATTTAATCAACAATTATAAATCTTATTTTTTTGGGTGTTCAAATTAAAATGTGGATAGCTACTAATTATTGAACTAGTATTATCAATTATATGGCTTTAAAATTTTTATCATTGAATATGCATGCATTCTTTTCATTGAAAAGAATCCATGGAAATAATTTATTTCCTTTTCAAAATCTACAGTTTTCATTTTAAGACATTTATTTGTTTTATTTTAAGAATTTGTCTGTTTTTGTTAACGCATATAAGGCAATTAGACTTGAGAATTCATCAGATCCATAATTAAGGCCTACTTGCAAAATAATTTTTCTCATCAGAATCTACATCTTGCAGTTTAGTCTGTAAAATTCAGTGTACCTTCTCATGTTATTGAAAATAATTACTCCTGCATCCTATATAGAACCTTTAAGAAAAATATTTCCATTTTGAAATTCTGAATTTCACATACTCTTAATCTGTAACTTAAAATGCTTCAGACAGGATCAGAGCCCTTTTCAAAGCTGGTCGTATTAAAAAAAAGTTCTTTATGAAGTTTATTTTTTCACATAAAGCACCAGATTTTGTCTACTGTCTTTGGGCATTCAATTGAAAGTGCATCTTTTCATCGAAGTATTATTTGTTCCATATATAAATTTAGAGTTTTCTGTTCAGTAGCACCAAATTTTATGTGTTCTTTCATATTGTTCTAATTTAGAATATAGATGACTTCTGGAAGCTCTCGGTTTCCTTTCAAAATTGCTGCTGAAAAAAACAAAACAAAAAAAAAACAAGTTGTTTATATTTTGTAATAATTCTCTGACTTAGACAAACATAATGCAGGGTTTGAGCTATTGATTTCAGTATTGTGATATGACAAATATCTAGATTCAAATGTAAAAAATTTAAATGTTGCATACTCTCTATTCACGATCAGTCCTTAGAATGTGATTCACTGCAATAACATTAGTGAAAATATTGTTTTAACAAAGATTTCTTTATATATATATATATAGAATGTTTGGCTCCTTTGAAAAACCATTGTTTTTGGAACTGTGCAAACACATGGAGACTCTGCAAATTTATGCTGGCAGTCTTTTGTTTTCTATCGGTGAGCCTGATGACAGTATCTATGTTGTTCAGAGTGGGAAGCTAATTGTATATGTTACTGAAAATGTAAGTTCTTTAATATTTTATCTTTTTATAAATTGGTTTGTGCATCAAATGAATGTTTTATAAAATTTACCAACAAATGATTTAAATTTGATATTGAAATTGGAGTCTTGGGAAAATATAGAACCTTTCGCAGTTTTTGGAATTTGTGTCATGCAGAATGTCGAACCAAACCAAGATTTCACTGAAATCTCTGCTAAATTTAACTAATGTTCCACCTTTTAAAAAAGTAAAACTGTTCAAGATGTTAATTCACTAGAGTTAAGTAAACATACTTCTGAATCTCTGATTCAACAGAAAGTAGTTTCAATAAAAAATTAACTCTTTTACAAAACTGAAAATAGATATTTATTTTACAAATGTATTATTCATGAATTTTACATTGGAACTAAAACTTGAGTAGAAAATGCCAGGTTCTCAACTCTTGAAACAAAAATATATTGTGTGCTTTACCAGTATGTACCTAACAGGCTTTTTTATGTAATAAGAAAAAATTTGCTGAATTATGCAACATTTTGGCAGTATTTTAGTGTGGTATATTTTAGGGCTGCATACCTACCTGCTATTTTTGTAAATCTTAAAACTATATTAATGCTTTTATCAAGATCTTAGTGCATACCATGTATTTTATACAATTTTTTTTTAGAAAAATTTATATTTAAAAAGGATTTGAAAAACACATTTTGAAAAAGTATTTTCATTTGTTTAAAAAATTATAATCACTTTTATATATTTTATAATTTTTTTATATATAAAATAAAAAAAAAACTCTCAGTGCCTGAATCATCTATGAGAAGTAAGACATTTATTAAAATTCATTCTTATTTTCAATTCATTTTAAAAATATAATTATCATTTGCTTATTAAGAATATAATATACAAAATTAGTCAGAAATGAGATTTGCTTAACTGAATTGGACTTTAGTTTGTGACACAGAGGATTTTATAAGCCAAAAATACATTTAATTGTACAGTCATTTTTTAATGTAGGATTTCATTAGAATAAAGTGTAAATATATTTTTCTTTCATAAAATAAAATCTAATTCTATTTTCTGTTTCTTAAATTCAGGGACTAATGGGTTGTGAAAACTTTTATGCGTTTTTCTTTTTTCAGATATTATATTTTTGTAAGAAAAAGGAGTTAAAATCATCTTGATTTCCATTTCATTAAGATTTCATCAATAAATTCTCAAATTTTAATTTCTTTTTAGAGTTTTTTTTGTTCAATTTATTCTTGAGAATAGAGTTTTTATTATTCAACAATAAGTTTACATTTCTCTCTCTCTCTCTCTTTTTGAGAAATCATCCAATATTGATAAATGTTATTTAAAAATTTGAGGAAAAGGGAGAAAGAACTAATATCACAATTTACCTGTGGTATATTATATTGGAATGTAGATCTGTTTCTGTTTATGAAGTCCAAGAAGAAACATTATGTCGTGGGAGAAAACATGAGAAATCTTCATCAAGGAGACTAAATGTTAACTTAAATTCTTTTTATTTTTTTTTATTTTCCACACTGACCCAAAGGGTGTAGAGCTTGACATGAGCCAGCAGGAAGGCTCTTATATTCTTTTTTTTTAATGTCTAAGAGAGCTTGCTCAACCTAAAATGTTTTAGAGCATAATGTGACTCTCCAAGGAACGGCATTTATTAATCTTTCAAATGAAATTTGCATAAGATACAAAAAATGCAGAAACAATTCAGATAAGTTTACATGCTAGAAAAAAATGCTGACCTCAATACAATAAAACCCAAAAAATAATACATAAGATGAACACAAAGAGAAAAAAAATACAAAATAAAGAAAATGAAAATATTGGTAAACTTTCAGTCTACTGTGCCCACTTGCTTCTCGCCAATTTTTCTTGGCACAATTTCATTTGCTGGTGCCAAACACTGTTTCGGATACACAGTGCGCTTTTCATTGCTGTACTGCGCATGCTTCATTTGAAAAGGAGCGATTGAGCATGCAATGCCTTCATCATTTCAAACGCGGGCAATTTTTTTCAACTTAAAAAAACATCAGCGGCTTCGCTTTCTGCAAAGCGGGACACTAGTAGCTTAGCTTATTCATTGACAGACAAGCACAGACTAACATACACAATTCTGAACCTAAAAGTGACTGAAAATGTTCGAAAACGAGAAAAGTGTAGTTAAAACTTCACATACCTATTTTAATTGCCCAGTTGCTGTTTACACTTAGGACACTGGTATCCGCTTGCTATCAATCCCTAGTCCACACACCTCATAATCAACAACAGCTGTACGAAGCGCACATAAAGAAATGATAAAATCAGACGAAAATCAAACCGACAAAACAAATTCGATTGAATCAACCAATGATATGAAACAGATCGACGGAACAAACCAATCAAAATGAGTCGAAATATCGCGCCATGCGCAAAACACCGATGAACAGATAAATTTCCACGCATGCGCGCATCTTACTCGTTGAAATCATCATTGCGCAACCAAAACAAATATCCTCTCCATTCTTGGTGGCAGAGAGTTGGCGATCCTAAGAGGAACGAAGTAAGTGGGCACCGTAGACTGCCAAAATATTTACAATCCCCAGAGCACCAACATGATCAACAACATTCCTGGAGACTTCAAAACACCTTTGGATTCTAAGCAGTGAATCTTTATTATTTAAAACATTTAAACCAGATATTTTTTAACCTGTCACAGGGTTTAATTAAGTGATATTTCAATGTAAAAGCATCATCAAAAACATAGTGATCAGCATCACCCAATTGTTTGCAAATGCATAATGTGCTGTTATCCAACTTAAATCGATAAAGATAAGAAATAAAAGGGCCATGACCTGTTACAAAATATATTAAAAATTTTTTAGGGCTTAGAATCTCATGATCTGATGAAGGCAGAAACTCTTCTACCAGTTTCAGAATCAATCCAGAATTTACTCCAATTTACATTAAGATCTTCTTTAATCCTCCTTTTCAAGTACAAATATGTAGCTGGAATATTTAGTTCTTCACCCATTACAGTCTTATATTCTTTGAAAAAGTTATCAACTTGCTTTGCTATTTTTGCTTCTTATTTTATTGTACTTATTTGTGCATATTTTTGTAGGATGGCAGTGAACTTGTGCTTAAAGAAGTGACTGCTGGTGAAAATATTACTAGTCTGTTAAGTGTGATGGATGCTTTGACTGTAAGTAGAGTACATGCATTAGACTTGATGTTTTTATTAATTTTGATGTACGTTACTGTTTTGTATATGAATTTATTCTGAAGAATAAATCGTCTTCATTCAGGTAGAAGTCACCGAGTCCACAAAAATCTTTTGACAGAACCACTGCAGTCAACTAGAATTCGCAATTAGTGATTTCATGAAAGAAACCTGCTATTTAAACATCAGTAAATAAACCGCTGGAGATAGAAACCTGTAAGATAATTGTTACTATTTATCATAATGACTCAAAAATAATTAAGTTTAAAATGAACACATCTCGAAACTACAGTTTTGGACTTAGTGACTTCTGCTTGAACGACGACAAAATGCATATTGTGGAAAAAGCGAGCAATATAATTTTGTGACTGCTTCTTGGATTCTAAACAATATTCTGTGTAAATTAGTAGGTAATGGCTTCCAGAGTAATCAATTTGTCTTTCTTAATTTAAACCTTTCTAAGGCCGTGGAAAGTATACTTGTTACCAAATTATCCATTTTTAGATGCCTATTATGGATATTTTACCATCTCTGATTAGCGCTGCGATCTCTTGATAACTTCAGAAACTACAAAAGTTATTAATAAATACTTTGACCACATAATGTGGTTTTAACAATCTAATTATTTTGTGCCAACATGATGGATGTTCTCGCTGATGGAAGTTCTCGCCAAATGTTTTGATGTAACAAAGACTTAAATATTTTAATTTCTTACACCAAACCATAATGAAGTGTCTTATTTGTTAATTAAATTTTAATTAATCAAATTAATTAACAAATCAAATAAACATGATCTATTAAGTTAAATGAATTTTTTTTTCTTAAATCAGTTTCAATCCCAAAAATATTTCAATATATACTATAATTTAAAAAAAATGGATTTTTAAAGGGTTAATTAAAATTGTGTAATTTTGCATAATACACACTACAATAGGGAAATTGAATTGCATAAAGTAAGTTGTATTGGAAATATATAACAAAATTTGCATTAATGTTGTCAACATTTATATTGCATTTTTATACATTGCTGATCATGCAATAATAAATATATCTTTTCTATTCTTTTTGAACAACCATATGGTATTTTATTTTTAGGGTTGCATTGCTCCATATAAAACAGTGTCTGCTCGAGCATTGGAAGATTGTGCTGTTTTAAGGTGCGGTATATTAAGCTTAAAAAGTTTTTTTAAAGATTTGATTTTTAACTAATTATTAATGCATTTATACTTATTTATTAATCTGTATTTTTGCTTTCGGTGTTTTACGTTTGATATGCATTATTGGTCACATTTGGATTTGTTGGATCTTGTTTTATTTAGATATCATTACCTGCTCTTGCAATGGAATTATTGTCTAAATAATATCTTTTATGTGAAACACTTCTTGTTATGGTTTTCCACCTGGAAAAAAAAGCAATTAAGAAATTTTACACTTAACAGTATTAAAATTGAATGATGAAAAATAAATTTTATGGAAAGATAATGCTATATTTGCATTCATATGGTCAATATTTTTTGTTATATTGTATGTGGTGTTAATGATCATGTTTTGTAATTGAATAATAATTGGTTTCTTTGAAACTTTCTTGTTTGTGGACTTAATAAGAAAATGATAGCCTGTTGAAACAAATATAATTTTATTTTGTTGTGGTTTATACACCTACAAGTGAAATCACAAACACTTTTTCAGGATGTATATGAAAAATCGCAGTAAACAGAGATATTGAAATTCAATTTCCAACCACAAAACAGATTTGTTTTAATACTTTATTATGCGAGAGTAAATTTAGAAAGAGATATCAAAAATAATATTTAAAAAAAATGTAGCATTAAATTTTGCTTTCTTTTAGTAGTTGCCATATTATAGGAGGGATAATAGTTTGATTATGATGGATTGCGGTTTAAGTTTCAGTTATGTTTTTTCTTATATAAATGACATGTCATTTATATATATGCCAATATTCTTAAATTAATGGCAGTTGGTATTATCAATTTTTGAAGATTCTAAGGCCTTTTCAAAAGGTTTAATATCTTTGGATTGGAATGGTATACTAATCTAATGTACTGAGCAATTTTGGAATGAAAGCTTGAAGAAATATGTTTTTTTTACAGATAGAATAAATGAGAAGGGGCTGATTATATGTAAAATTCACTACAAAAGAAAATATAGTTTGTTGCTGTTTTTTTCTTTGTACAAACAAAGCCACATTTTGGGATTGGAGAAAACATTTTCTTTAAATTCATTTCTATTTATCAATTAAATTTCAGACACTTTTATATATATATTTACGCATTTTAGGTTGAAAGTTGAAGCATTTCGATCTTTGCTAGAAAAGAATCCAGAATCGTTGGTTCGAGTGGCACAGATTATAATGGTTCGTCTTCAAAGAGTTACGTTTACTGCATTGCACAATTACTTAGGACTTACAAAACAATTAATCAAATCTGTAAGTTTCTTTTTCAATCATTTTATATTCTGTATTTTTATTTTAAATGATTGAAATCCTGTCTTATTTTAATTTATCTATTGTATTTCTGCTGTTATGGGATTAATTAAAAAAATAATTTATATTTTAAAGTCATCAACAATGACCAGAAGAAATACAGCATCATCACCAAAAGCCAGTCCTTCTAAAGCATCTTCTAGACGACCTAGTCAAGTTGTTTACAAACCATTTGGAAGTGACATTAGGAATGTTGACTTTTCAAATGCATTTCCTGGTATGAAAATGTTTTTAATTTCAGAAATTCGAAATTCTATCATTGAGTATTTTATTTGAAAAAATTCGAGTATTATTTTTTACTAGGGAGTTACACCCCCTACTCGCTCCGCTCGTCAACCCCCAAGAATCATGTGATTCTTTTGGGATCACTTAGTGATCCCAGCTCGCTTCGCTCGCTGTACAGTTATTAATGCCTGCTAGTAATAGGAAATTATAAATATATTAATTACTAAAAGTAAATTTAAATTATTTGAATAGTAGGAAGTTCTAACTAAATTCTTTTTAAAAAACTAAAACTAAACTTTTAATTACTAAAAACTAAATAATCAAATTATATAATTAATATTTTACCTTTATACCATATATATGTAAATGTTAAAAAGAAATCTGAATGCTAAAATGCATGAGAAGATGTTTACAAATAAAAATGTTTTTCCATCATTCAGAAATCAGGCACTTAAAACTTCTTGGTACACACAATTGAATGTTTTTTCAACAGTTTCATTAGCTCTGACTTCATTACAACAAACTTCTAAATATCCACACTTCTCAATGACTTGTTGATCAGAAAAGCTTCGCCACATATATACACATTCACTGCAATAATTATTTAGCCAAAAAAGTTATAACTTTTCTGGCTGAGTAGATATTTATGTGTTAAAACTTCAGAAAATTTAAGTTTTCGAAAGATCAGTTAACCCATTTCACAAACTTTTTGCTTAAACAGGACACTTTAAAGTGACAAATGGCTCTAAATATGTTCAGATTCACTATTCAAAATTATAATCCATAATAATTATTTACTTTTACCTTTATTAACAAAACAGCCTTTTTTCAAAATTAAAAAAAAAAAAAATTCTAAAATTCTTGCTTTTGACACCAAAATTTTAAACATGCTTTTTTTTCACAGAAATTATGATCAGAAAATCTTTGCTACATGGATAAAAGAACAGAGTTCTATCATAATGAACTATGTTCCTATAGCTCGGGAATTTCGTTCCGTACACAAAAAAGGCTTGACTCTATTTTGTACATTCAGATTGGATCGTCTTAGGAAAGATTCCTCAACAGTTTCAAGTTGTTCAACAGTTCTCTTTTTCGACAATTTCGATTTATAATTGAATCTGCCCGACTTAAACTCATTTTGAAAAATTTCGTAGTCTCAGATCAAATCAAGCTACAATTGTCGTATCAAATGTAAACAAAAAACTTGCGAGCTGTTGCCAAATGGTGATTAAGAAATTTGACCCTTTTTTGTTGCCACGTAAGAGAATTATATATATAGATTATGTAAAAGGTAAAAAATTGTGGGATCATTTATTTAAACATAATAGTCTGTATTATTGCAAACAAACGCTTAAAATCAGGTTACTGTAATTCCATTTCATCAAGTTTCAGGTAAACTAATCAGATGAGAGTTTACGTTCTATCATTAATATAGTTTTTCAATAAAATACTTACTCTGGTTGCTACAAAATAACTATAAACTTTATTTATATTTCTCTTAATCCATTGCAGATATTAAGGTAACTAAGATTTGGAAATCCCTGAATGTTAGATGATTTTCTATAATTCAATCGTAACTTACTTTTATGCTGAAATTTTCTGTAAGCAGTTTGTAATCTTTCGTATAAAGAATATTGTTTGGAGTGCTTTATTTGGAAAAAAAGAGAAGATTTTTGCAATATATATATATTTTTTTTATGTTTCTCCACGTCTCTGAACAAACTTTTAAATACAGCATTAGATTCATAAACATGAATAATGTAAGGAAGTAATGTCAATGTAACAATGAGTTTAACCTATTTCAAATTTGTCAGTATTATTTTTTAAAATAAATAATTAGAAAAGTATGAAATTCTTTTCTTTAAATGTAGAATTTTTTTTCTAAAAGAAATCTACCCTAAATTTTTATTTCCTATAGCTTTTGATATAAAAATAAATATATTTATGATTGTATCATATGTTCTTGCATGGTTTTTAAATGATACTCTGTTTTTTGCACAACTGAACACCATATATCTCTTGAGTATTTGCTAACTAAAAAATAACTTTCTGAGTTCATTATGAATCAATATAATCATTTCAAAATTTAAAACATTTAAATTGTTGACGTTTTCTACTTCTATGATTGCTGGAAAATTATTTAATAATTTTTTTTCAGATGCTGATACTTTACAGCTCCCTCAGCAATCTAATTCGGCATCTGCAGATGGAGCAGCTCAAAGTGTAGGTGTTTATTGCATAATATGAATAGAAAAAGTACCTATATTTGTATTTAAGTTACAAAAAGTTGTTTACAGTACAACCTTGAAAATCCGGACTGCTCGGGGATTTGGAAGGTCCAGATTTTTGAAATTTCCGGATTTTAGATATCTTACTTAAACCATTTGAGATGTCAAAGTTTTGATGTCACCTTGTAAGTAAGTTACGTCACAATTAAGCGCGCTTGTGCAGACGTCTTCAGAACAGACCCAGGAGTCGCAAGGCAACTGCAAATGGTTACCTTGGTAACGCCTCTGATGTTTGGACACGCGCAACCAATCGAGATGTACACTGATCTACATGTTGACGTCAATTCTAATAACTCCATATAAAGAAACGTTTTAAACAATAAAAAAATAAAGAGACATTAAAAAATGATACAAAGACCAAAATTAGTAGTTTAAAATTATTTAATGAATATAAAATTAATTATTAACATAACTTATTTTTTAAACATGTCTAAAATTCAGAGTTGTTTCATAGATTTCATTTTATGGTTACAATTTTTTTCTTTTACTTTGTAAAACAGCAAATCGTGCTCGCTTACGATATTTCTTTCCTTCAAACTTTTAATAACACCATCCATATTTTTTAGCATATAGTCCAGGGAAACTGATTTGTCATGTGTTGAAGCTTCCTCCTCACTATTGCTGTCACATTCATTTTCAATGTGGCCACTTTTTAGAACAGCCATTTTTATTTTGTTGTCAGTCATGTGATTGACAAAGAGGAAATCATCGTCTCAACACATGACTTCCTCAATTTCATTTTTATTGATTTTAAACAAATCAATAAAATCGTCCAGTTTTCGGAGGTTTCCGGATTTTAGAAGTCCGGATTTTCGAGGTCAGACTGTATTTCAAAGAAGGAAAAATAATTATTTCAGAAATAAATTATTTAAAAATAATTATTTAATTGGTTTTTTTTATAGTTTAAAAATTTCGTGTTACTGTATTTTATGTGCTTTATAGTCTACTGGTGAAAGTGATCTACCAGACAACAGAAAATCTCGCAAACGAAAAGCCAGTTTCTATTTTCCTCCAGAGCAGCAAGGTCCAGCTGCAGTGGAAGAGGATCTTCACTCGCTTGCTGTTCTTGGATTTGTGCATCAATTAGGATTAGAGGTATTTGTTAATGATATTATATTCTGCATTTTGTCATTATTTTAATATTTTTGCTACTTGTTTTTGAAATTAACTTGGGAAAAATGTCTTTAATTATTTTAACTTATTCATTGCTATGGTAGATTTGCTTCTTTCTTTTGCAGCTGCTTTAAATTTTTGCAATAAAAAATACCTTATGAATCAACACACCCTAGTTCTTGATAGATTATTAACTATTTACACCACATGAAGTGCGAGCTTGTCATCAGTGAGCTAGTGAAGGGCCATTTTTAATATTTAGATTTTGCTATTTTATTGTTATATGAATTATTTTAGATACAATAATGTGCTTTCTTATAATAACTGTGATTGATACACGAAGTTTTTCAATAGAATGTATTTTTGTTTTGTTTCATATAATTTTTTTTGAAATTAAATAGATTTTTCTAATATTTTTTCTTTATAAATTTTCTTCCTTTTAGTAAATTAATGCATCATATTCATTCATTATTTTATATTTTGAAATAATTTTCATTATTTTCACTATTTCATATTTGCAGATACTCTCTCATTATATGTTTCATTTTTTTCATGAAATTAATATATTATTAAATAAATTATTAAATGATAGAATCTAATTAATTTTTAAAATGTTTCTAAAGTTTTAAAATGCCAATTTTTTTTGGTCTTCACTTTTTTATATTCACTTATTAATATAAGCTACAGTTATATTTTTATTAAATGTTACATTTAAAATTCATAGAATCCTTCCTTAAAGTATATCATGCAGCAATATTTCTGCATATTGTATTTGGAGAAACTGAAGGAATGATTACATTCTCTAGCTTTTCCATTTTGGGGTCTCTTTTAAGTGTTTAAAACAGTGACAGTTCATATTGATAGTTTTTAGAATGTTAGGAATGATCAAATCACCTGTAATCAATGCAATATGTGTTTCAAGTGTCTTATTGCTATAAAAGATATCTACGAAATTAAACTTCCATGTTAAATATAGAGCTTCATCATTTGGAATATTGATTATTGGTGTTTCAAAGTTCTTTTCACATAAATTAATTACTTTTAAATATTTTATTATAATATATTCAAGGCTATTTAATTGTGTGTAATGATACACTATATAGCTTTCCCCATGCTGTCTATTTGAGTTTCCACTGATTGTAGTGTTCTTTGCCCTTTGAATCCTTAAAGTGTTGATTTCTACTTTCTTTCAAAGCAAGATTCTTTGTGCTTTCCTCAATTATGTATATTGGATATTTATAGGATGATAGTTATGTCAAAGATTTTGTGACTGTCAAAGAACTACCCTCTAATACCTATATCATTCGAGAAGAAAACATAGAAGATGTTGCTTTACTTTATGTCATTGCTGGATCATTGACAGTATCTCAAAAAACTGCTGATAAAAAAGAAGAGGTAAATATTTAAACAATTTTTTTAAAGCAAGAAATGCTTCTGCCCTGCTCTATATGAATCTATACTTATAAAAGGCAATGTTTGTGTGTGTGTGTATGTGTGTGTCTGCGATGTCCAAATGAATCTATCGCACTTACAGCTATGAAATTTGTCACACAGGTAGTCATAATGGTGACTCAATGCACCTCGAAGCCAAAATTTTAAAATTTAATCTAGAAAAATTTTTATTTAATGTTTTGTGTTGTTTTTGTTGATTTTTCGCACTTATTTCTCAATAGAATGGTTTTGAATAATTGTGCGAAAAAAATAGATAAACCATTAGAAAGAGCACACGATTTCCATTCTAATGAAGTTAGTTTCGAATTTCTAACGTAATTTACTGAATTTTGGGAATTTTTTTTAAAAATAATCACGTTTCAAAAATAAAATTTTCTGGAATCCTTAAAACTCTTGCATCCGATGTTCTAATAAAGATATCATTTTGAAAATTTTTCAGCTTATAACTGCAACGGTTCTGTCGGATTTAAAACAAGAATGGTTAAATTATCTTTTCCCGTTTTTTTTAATTAATTTTTTCCTGGTAGTTGAACGATATTTTTCCTCTAGCGAAGCTTCGTCTGCGGCAACTCTCCGGAACATTGCGGGCAATTTCATTGGCTGACGGGCCAAGGTGACGTCATTACTTTCGCGTTCTGCAAGGAGATTATTTATTTACTCGTTGACTTCGATTATTATTTTTAAGCATGTCTTAACTTATTTCTGCGCCTTTCATACTTTGCTTGCGGTGTAATAAATATCACATTGTAATTTTTTAACATTGTTTTGGATTTAACGGTACTCGGGCGAGAGGAAAAAGAGGCAGACCAACTCAATAATATATATATTTCTGTTTTGATTTCGTTTTTAAAACTTTCATTTATGTAATTGTAAGTGGGCTTTTTTTTTATTTTGTTGAAGTCCCGATTCCACGGACAACGCCGTGTATGTACTGCTAGTATATAACTATGATATGTTTTTAAATTAATGGTATCTCTTCTAGAATTTCTTATTCATTGTACACAGTGGAGAAATAATGGGTGCACTTGCTGTTTTAAGTGGAGAGCCATCCCTTTTTACTATTCGTACAAGAACTTTAACACAAGTTGGAATACTCAGCAAGAAAAATACTTATGAGTAAATCTATGATTTTTATATATTTTTTATTATGCTTTAAATTTTTAAATAATCAAGTTATTTTATTCATCTAATCTCATTTGTTTTCTCTTCCTGATCAGTATTCTGAGTCAGAAGCCTCTTGCTGTCCTGCATCTAGCACAAAGTGTAATAAAGCGTCTTTCACCATTTGTGAGACAAATTGATTTTGCTTTGGACTGGATAAATGTGGAGTCTGGGAGGGCCATCTATAGGTACGATGACATTTTAAAAATTATTATGAAATAATTTTTATTTGTGGTAACTCGTTTTAAATTTCCACTGGAGCTCTTTTATGCTGATTTCATTTTAAGTGTTGAAATTAAGAGGTAGGAAGTGTGGTGCTGTCTTCAAAACTATCGCTTCTTAATTTAAAACGGGCGTGGATGTCAATTTATGCTAAAGCATTCCTGGGTGCATAATGTTCTATTATTGCTGCATGTCCCTGTATCATATACATCAGTATTAACATATGCATTTTAATTTCATTTCTTATTATAAAAGATAGACAGTAAAATGTAATTTGTATTGTTGATCATTTGGAAATCTAGGCCTAGATGGCCTCGAAACAAGTCTGTCATTGTAATCAAATTTTTTAACCCGTGCGAAACAACGCACCGTTTCGGAGACCGTCGCCAGAAGCCAAAATGTGTTTTTGCTTGATGTTGACCATTTTTAATAAAAAAAGCATATTTGCATTAGAAATCGGTCACTTTAACTCACTTCGTACAAATAATATGATTGACCACCTTGTGTACAGGTCGCTCCTCAGAATAGTTTGACGTGAAAACCTCTTTCCTCTCGTCAGTCAAACTTTCTTGTGTGGCAAAATACCATCAGATTTGAATTGCTAATAACTTCGAGACTAATAATGCGAAAACAATGGTTGACCCCTGAACGAATAGATCATATCTGTAAGAGTTTATCGCATAGTATTTGTTTGCCCTTGGGTCACTCATTTTAGTGAGGTGGCCAACTTTAGCTCGAACATCCGCTGCAACAAAAGGAGGACATAAATAAATTGAAGCTAAAAAATATTCTAATATAAGAAACATTTAATTCATTGCAACAATAATACAGAATGCACTATGATATCATAAATGCGTAAAAATACATTTGTAGCATAATTTGTTGTGCACTTTTTGAGGATAGAACTTAGAAAAGGAGGACTGTCCTTCAATTTTAGGGACTAAATTGAAACCAATACCAATTTTATGTTTACACACTTCTAAGATAATCTGTATTTTAAACTAGTCTTACCCTGATGGCTGCTTTTTCCATACTGACTGATAATTGCAATTCAATATGCACACACAGTGTGCATATTGAATTTTGAATCCGTTTTGAATGGGTTGATAAAAGCTAGTGTATTCATAATATTTGGAGTGTGGATGCCTGTATTTGTTAATAAAGCTTGTATAGGAAGGTTTATAAAATGTAAAAGTAAACAAATAAAGAGTTTGTGTTTTTATTAAAAGATATTAATATGTAGAAATATAATTTTTGCTAATTTGTGTTTTTTTGTCAGCATAACATAAGAATCTGCTTAAATGTGCAGGTTTTATTTTAAAATATTGCTAATTATGGAAATGCACTGGATTATTCATAAAATTTCATGAAAAAAGTAAATATCATAATGAAGTACTATGCTGGTTTCACATAAAGCAATGTTATAGCATTGTTATACGAGGCGTGTCCGGAAAGTTATTACCGTTTCTTTCTACCCCCACCGCAGTGCTAGTGTCGGAGTTCCGTGCATATGCACATGTGTTTCTGGTTGATTGTCTGTCCACTGACATCATTACAGTCAGATTGTGTTGTGTTTACATGTGTTGGTGAGTTTTCAAAATGTTTAAGACGATTGCCGATCCCGCCGACTGTGAAGTGCTTTCTGTAATACGGTTTTTGAACACAAATAATGTTAAGCAAGCTGAAATTCATCGTCAACTTGTAGAGATGTATGGTGAAAATGCAATGACTGATGGAATGGTTAGAAGGTGGGTTTGACAATTCAATGATGGACGTACCAATGCTCATGATGAAGCACGGAGTGGGCGACCTTCTATTGTCAATGATGGTTTGGTTGCAAAAGTGAATGAGAAAATTCGTGAAAACAGAAGGTTCACAATAAGAATGCTTTGTGATAAGTTTCCACAAATTTCAAAAACTGTTTTGCATAAGGATGTCACAAATCGCTTAAATTATCACAAGCGATAACGACGCAAAAAACGGTGTTCAGCAGTGACTGTCTTCACTGGCGGCATCTTTCTTTGAAGAGGGTATAGACAATTTGGTTTCCCGCTATGACAAATGTCTGAACAATGGTGGTAACTATGTAGAAAAATAGTTTCCGAAATGCTCTTTTATGTAAAAATAAATTTTGTTTTGATGAAACTTTTTTTATGCAAGTTTTTCCTAAACGGTACTTACTTTCCGAACACGATGAATGTTTCATCCAATAAAAGCTGTAACATTGAAATTCATCGAATTAACTGATTTTTTTTTATTAGGCAAGATGATATGTCTGACAGCACATATATCCTTTTGAGTGGCCGTTTGAGGTCTGTTCTGAAAAGACCAGATGGTAAGAAAGAATTGGTGGGAGAATATGGCCGTGGAGATCTTGTTGGAATTGTTAGTATCTCAAATTTTTATGTCGGTATTTTTTTATGTGATTGACTTCTCTGAAGTATTTTATTCATTGTGGTTTTATTAATTTTCCACTATAAATAGTTTAAAATGGTACATGAAATATTTTCATAAGTTGTATATTTCTTCTTTAATAATAATTCTCTCTCTCTATATTTATAATGATATTTCGAGAGTTGATGTCTAGGGGATGATGTAAGATGGCAGTCACTTAAAACTAAAATTGTAGCGGTTACAATCAGCTGCCTTCTTCTTTCTATGGTAGGTGGCGCTACTGGAGCCATCTTTTTCCCATGATGCCTCTCTGTCATTCTTGTCTGTGTGCTTGTCTCGTGATGTTGCTCTCTGTCTTGTCTTGTGTCTTGTAACTTTAATGTTCTGTGCTGTGGAACGTAGCCTAATAAAAAATGGTTCCTAAAATTGACTGGATTCTTCAGCAGCACTACACTAAAACTTGAGTCTCGTCCCTCTATAAAATAATTTATTTGAATTTAGAAATACTATTTTATGTCGATAAAACGATATAATAAGATCTTCAAAAGTAAAGTCCTCACCATGACCATTGTTAGGATAATGCACGCAAAGGCGACAATTCTTATCAAGAAGGAGTTACATTGTACAAGAGAATGTTGCAACATTGCAGCAAGTTTAAGTAGTATTTTCAAAAAGGGTCATCTCTGAAAAATCTTGTGACTCTTGAACTTCAAGTAGAAGTGGGCTTATCTAAGATTGAAGTTGGAGTAATTAGTTTATAATTATAAATTAGGTGGTGTAAAGAAAGATTTAATTTAAAGAATATTAAAAAATCTAAATCGTTACATATATATTCTTCTTTATAACACTTATGGATATAATAAGATAGTAATTCTTTTTTGGATTGTTAAGAGCAGTATTACATATTACAGGTTGTACATAAATGAATATCCCAACTTTGCAGGGCTATTAAAAGAAAACAAAACATATTTCAATCTTGTTGTTCATCGGAAATCAAAAATAATGGTTGCAAGTTTAAATTCAACACGGCCGCGGTGGCCTAGTGGTAAGGTCTCGGCTTTGGGGCCGGAGGGTTCCAGGTTCGAGACCTGATTCCACAGAAGATCCGCCGTGTATGGGGCCTGTTGCACGTTAAATCATACGTAGTGGTCAAACGTCCTCCCGTTGGTGTGGCGTGGAAGTTTGGAGAGGGGGGTGCCAGCTCAGGTGTCGTCCTCGTCATCTGACCGAGGTTCAAAATTACGAGGTCCATCCCAAAATAGCCCTTGCGTTGCTTCAAAACGGGACGTTAATATAACTAAACTAAACTAAACTTAAATTCAGCACAGTTATAAGTGTTCAATTCGAGTTTCTACAGAAAAATGAACAATATCGAGGCAGTATAACTCATCCCGTGCTCTTTTCAGCATGTTTGGTGTTGTTCGCTGCCTCGATATTGTTCATTTTTCTGGAGAGACTTGCATTGAACACTTATAACTGTGTTGAATTTAAACTTTCAACTGTTATTTTTGATTTTCAACGAACAACAAGGCTGTACTTAGTTTTTTCTTTAATAGCCCTGCAAAGTTGGGATATTTATTTATGAACACCCTGTATGAGACTAGCCTATCTGATCCCAACACATTCTTTATAAATCATGAGTAATTTTATCAATTAGTTCCTTTTATGATGTGAAGACAATTGGAGCCTCACATTTTCACATGTAAATGAGAAATAGTTAGATAAAAAGGAACTTAGTCATTTTTGTTTTAAAATTCCAGTTGAACTGTTTCAAAAGATATTCATTTTAATTTAATTCATTCTATAAGTAGTTCCTGAAATTTAGTGTGAATAACTTTTATTTTCAAGAAATTCATATCCAGCACTTTAACACTGCTGCTCTATTTAATTCGTTAATTGTGAAAGAAATTATGGTTTTAAGTACTTTTATAGCAATTTTTTTAAACCATTAAAATTCATTAAAAGAATTCTTGAATTCAAGCAGTCAATTCGATAATGCTCTTTTATTGCTTTTTATTAAATTTAATTATAAAAACATTTTGAATTTCTATTTCTGAATCTGCTGGTTAATATTATGTTTTTCAATGAAAATTCCATTCATTTGGTCCAATTCTGGCTCTTTTTAACAATCTTTTTTCTTCTGTAAGGATTTAATAGTTGTTAGTCGGATTTATTAGTTTAAACTGTTAGTTTCTTTTCTCTCTTTTTGGTGATATTTGGGCAGCTGAGATGCATCAACTATTTCTTTTTGTTATGAGAATGATTGATGTTTTTTAGCTTTAACATTAAGCATATATCCTTTTGTGATTTCAAAGGGTTGAAAAACCATTCTTACAGAAAAATTTTAACTGTATTCTACTTAGAAATGATTTAACGTATTCTCATTCGATTTTCTTCCTGATTAGTTATATTATTTGAATATTTGTTTTTCATTAAAACAACGAAAAGAAAATTATTAAAGTTTTAAATTTTGTAAGGAGTATTGTATTTTTTATTTATTTAAAAGCTTCTCTATAGCGAAAACTATTTTGCAGGTGGAAGTATTAACACAAACTAGAAGATCAACGACTGTCATGGCTGTGAGGTGAGAAATTCAGTTCTATTTTTATCTTATTTCATATCATTATTAGCATCAACTATAAAATATTGTATTAGACCAGTTAATCTTCTGTTTGATTTAAACATTAAAAAATATTTCAGAAATTCAGAATTAGCAAAACTCCCTGAAGGATTGTTGAATGCCATCAAAATTAAATACCCAGAGGTATTTCTTTTTAAAATTTGTTTTCATTTAAATTTTGCATTGTTTATATATGGTCTTGTAATCTTATATGACTTGAAATGTAAATTTTCGGTTTGTCTGTATTTTTGTATGTTGTTTCAAGTACTGTTTAATTTTTGTAATATTAACATTTATTTCTAAATCAATTCTTTGCGATCAAGTGTTTCATGTTTTTGAATTTCTATAAGTAATGCACATTTATTTAATGAGAGTATACAGAGTATAGTACAGAAAATGATCATGTAAAATTTTATAGTTCTGTTTTTGGTAAAGAGCATTCTTTTTATGTTTACTTTCTATTGAGTGGAAAATTTCTTACTTTTGAATAGTAATAATTTTTTTAGTTGGCTATCAATCTCTGCAGGTTATCTAGTATGAAATATTTCTATTTTTTCATTTCTGTTTCATTTATTATATTCTGCAAGTTGCAGACCTGAAAACATAAATTTTGGCATTAAATTATAGACAATATATTTTTGTAGGTTGTGACACGTTTTATACATTTACTTGGACACCGAATACTTGGCTCTCTTCAGAAAAGAATCCCTTATGCTAGTAAGTTAATTTTTGATGCAAATTTAAAGGAAATCATAAAAAAAACGAATATCTGAATAGAGAGAGAGAGAGAGCTTTTTGCATTTCTGTGGAGGTATTTTATTATAAAAATGGTTTAAATTTTTGAAATCATCCTTTGTAGTGTAAAAAAATTATTGGTGTGGATTCAACAGAATACATGAACTGTCTTCTGGTTATCTTCTATAAAAAATAATATAGATTACTTCTTAAGCCTATAATTTACCTTTGGCTAGTGAAATAAAAGTTGTATGAGAGCTTTTTGGTTTCAAACTTGTGAATATTGTTTTATATTTTTAATGAAGAATTTTCTGGTTAGAGTTTAAAAGTTAAAATCATTTTTAAGTAATTGGCATTGTAAAATTAATTTCTTTTTAAATGTGTGTGATCCATTAATTTCTCAATCTATTGTTAAAAATGGGTGGGCAACACTGAGATTAAAAACAGTTAATTTTGCAGTTAATGATTTGCTTTGTGGTAAATTTGGCCAAAAGATAAATTCAAATTTATAGAATAACATACTGACTTTCTTTTCAAGGTCTTTATTTTAAAAATATGTTTTTCTACTGCAAGAATTACAGTAAAAGCTTAACTAACCGCCATGCTTGGGAAATGCCGATTTCCAGATACCTGAAAAGTCTGGACAGTAGTTGAGTGTGACGGGAAAAATGGGGGGCGCGTGAGATTGTGGCCTTTTTTTTACCGATTCTTCCCCTTTACCTTTTTTCTGTGGGTGTTGATTTTGTTTTTAGGTCTAATTTTTTGGCGAAAGGTGAGGAACTTTTTTTTTGGGGGTTCTCACTTTTACTTTTGAACCCCGCCATAAAACAAGTCTGTGCACGTCACTGTACTGTATATTGCTTTTTTCCCCTTCTACACCCCTCCATGCGGAGCGGACATTGCATTCCAGAAATAAATTGTCCACATGAATGGAACAGCTCTTGTGCACTTGCGAATGTAAAACATTTAGAAAAACTCATTTTCTAAATTTTCCACTTAGTTGAGCTTTCCAGATACTTGAATGTCGAATAATTGAGAATTTACTGTACTTTGTTCCAATTTTTAAAGCATTGGAAAGTAACTATGTTAAATTGTTTCCTTTATATTTTGCAATTGGCTTCATTAATCCCCATTGTTAAGATAGTAAAGTGTATGCTTTTTAAAGGAAAAACAAAATAATTAGTTTGAGAAACTATTTTAATTTATTTCAGCAAAAGTATATTTCAATGAAAAGTTTGTTTACTTTCATCAATATGAGTATTTATTAGTTTTAATGGTATTTGCTTTCTTGAGCTATAAAAATTACTTGAATTGATAAGTATTAGCATTTTTTTTAAATATTCCTTTCTTGAATTTTTGTTGTAGGTGAAAAGGCAATAACCATGGATTCTAGACCAACTGGATCAGATTTTGCTACAGTTGCTATTCTAGCTGCAATGGATGATGTGCCACTAACGGCTTTTACATTAGAGTTGAACCATGCTTTAACTGCTATTGGTAAGATGCAATTTTATGACAATAAATTTTTGATATATTTACTTAAGTGTAATTGTAAGCTGTGTTGCTTTTACTTTAGTAGGTTTTTTTTATTTAGTTACCTTGTAGAATTAATTTACTTTTCGTAGTCTGCATTTTGTGATGTAATTATTGATCACACTCTCGAGCAAAAAATCTTATGATTTGTAATTATTAAAAAGGTATTGGGAATAAAATTTTATACAGAATGATAGGAAACCATTGCTTTATACTTGATTTTATTGACTTCTGTTTGAACTAATAAAATTATTTGTTGAATTTTAAAAAAAAAATTAATTTACAGAATATTAAAGATTTGTATATACATTCCTGGAAATTTGAAGTCCTGGATTGTTTTTTCTTTTTGATTCAAGAATGTGAATATTGTTTAGGGACTTGTGCACTTCTTTTTTTTAATTTTAGAGATTTTATACAGGGTAAAATAGCATAGCCAGAAGAGTCTATATCGGGTTTATTGTGAAATATTTTACATTTCGCTTTGCCCGTGCTCTATTGTTTCATGGTTAAATTCAATAATTTGACGGTATTGTATATGTATATACTACTCTTATAAGCCAAAATTGCTACCATGTTGAACCTGGTGGTAATTAAATTACAATTAGTTAAACACAAATTTATCATTTACTTGGATATATTCTGTAAATATATTTGCATTTCTTTTTTAGGACCAACCCTGCGACTTACGTCCGACATAATTAAAAAAACTCTCGGACCCACTTCATTACTAAGGTATACTCTTTTCTCTCTTTTGGCTAACCAAATTTACATTCTTAATTGAATTATGTGTAGCAAGTATTATATGGTATATTCAATTTAAATAAGTGAATGTACTACCAATTATGATATTCAATCTTTTATTGTTAATTAAAAAACTTTATATTATAATACCTAAATATGCTTAGCAGAATTGTTATGAACTCAAATTTCACCAGTAATCAATTAAACTTTATAAATTTTTTTTGTTGATTTTTTAAATTTGAAATTGATATTTTTCATAGAGAATATGCTTAATCTTTCTTAATTTATTTCTTATTTTTATTAGTGCTAATGAATACAGATTGTGTAGTTGGCTCGCACAACAAGAGGACCAACATAAAATAGTTTTGTATCAGTGTGATTCATACTTTTCACCGTGGACTCAGAGATGCATTAGACAAGCTGACTGCATAATAATTGTTGCATTGGCTGATGCTGAACCAACTGTTGGAGAGGTACAGAGTCATAGTAGTTTTTTTTTGTTCCTATAGATATTTTTTAAAATGGATATAAAATTTTTCTGATGTCAGATTTAATTGATTTAGTGCTTAATATAAATTTTAAAGACAGTCTTATGATACTAAAGAGCAAAGTTGAATTTTATGATAAACCGAATTTCATGTTGACCTTAATGTATTTATTTATGCATTCTCTTATTATATTAATCATATCTAAAAAGTATATAGAATTTTGCAGAGATAAAATGTTAAATATTAAAGAGTTCTTAATTTCCTGTACTTTTTATTCATTTAGTTTGGTAAAGTGTTATTTTTTTAATGCAACATGAGTTTCTTTGTTTATTTAAAAGTTTAAGATGCATGATTTAGGCAAGTACAATATTGTTTTTCTTATAAAGATAGGGGAGAAATAGAAGTTATACTGTAAATGTCTTAAATGATGATTAATTTAAAATCATCAGTATATTGTTTAGAATGAGCTTAAGATCTATTATGATTAATTTATCTGCTAATAAAAAGCACAAAATTTCTTAAAAATCCTCATTTTTCTTGTTGTGAACAGAAGCGGCCTAGGTAACTTAACCAACCAGGCAAGGCAACAATATGGTGTTCCCCCCTCCCAGCTCAAGCAACTATTTTTTTTAAAGTTCTATAATGACAAACAAAATTTTTCTTAGAAATATGCATGTTTTACCTGCAAACATGACATAATATTATGGCAAGAATTTTTAAATTTCAGCTGAATTTAAGGTTATATTGAATATTATTAAGATTACTTATTGAAACTAAAATAATGTATTCATCATATTTTTAAAATATATTATTTTGCATGTTTATTAATACATTTTTTCCTTCACCCCAGGCCTTGGGCTGCCTGCGGTTGTGTATCATAATACTAAGTAGCAATATGAGTTGTAGTATTTGTCTTTGAAATTTTTGTATTGTATTACTCATTTGCAGACGGAAAAAGAATTGGAGCATTTTGCTGTTCGTACTCAGAAAGAGTTAGTTCTTCTTCATAGAGATGACAGAATCAAACCACGCAAAACTGTTGAATGGTTGAATATGAGATCGTGGTGCTCATCACATTATCATATTCGTTGTCCTAAAAGAATGTTTACTAAAAAATCACCTATGCGATTGGTAAGATATTTTTTAATAGCATATTAATTAGTCAGAATATTATTGTTTTTATTTCTTTATTCTTAAAAGTATATTTGCTTGAAAACTTCTAAGAATGATTATTAGAATTTGAATATGTATTATAATTAGGGATGTAATGAATATTCAGAACTATTCAGCCCTTTTGCCGAATACTAAGCAGATATTTGGCCGAATAATTTCAGGATTATAATTTTTTTTTTTTTAAATGTTCTTTTATATATATTTAACAAAGAATATTGCGCAGAATTGCTTTTCGGTGCATTTATTATCAAAAAAATCTCCTAAAATATACTTAGTTGTATTTTACATATCATTTATCATTATAAAGCCTGTAATTAAGATACAAGAACAATAAATTATGAACATTTTTAGAAACAATATGTTCCATTTGGTTTTTTATATTTTACCAGATACAGAAAATAATTTTCACTATACATTGTGCTTTCTGGAGCTGAAAGATATTTTCTTGCTTAATTTGCATATCTTGGACAATTTTCTGCATTTTTCCCACCATTTAAGTGGACACTCCATCTCAGCTAATACTAGTTCTTTATCAAAATAGCAGTTTACTTCTAATTATTTTAGTTTATCCACTTAATTTTTTTTTCCCATTGTCATATTCTGCAATGGCTCTTATTTCTGTGAAGCAATCGCAAAATGAAGAGGGTTTCTTATTATCGGAATGATATTTTTAAATATTACAAAAATTCAACAAGATATTAACATTTTTTAAATGAATAAATAATAAATTTGATTAATCTTTAATTTTTTTAAAATTTGAAAAATATTTTATTTACAATCAAAAATGGAATGTTTTTAAAAAATAAATATTCAGCTGCCGAATATTCGGTATTTGGCTATTCGGCCAAATCACTATTCATTACATCCCTTATTATAACAACTGACAAGATATGACATGCCAAAAACGTACATTTTAATTTTCTTTTAAAATATTGTGTGTCATAAATTTTAAGGTGTTTTTTTTTAAATTTAGATGCTTTTTAAATTATTATTTGCATTTTTAAAAATTTTATCCTTGTGATATTTTAGGCAGATGTGTACAACAAACTTTTTGTCAATACTCCCAATATTCATTCTGATTTTTCTCGCCTTGCTCGTTTCTTGACTGGTACTTCATTTGGATTAGTACTTGGTGGAGGTGGTGCAAGGTATTTAAAGTGTTTTTTACTATCTGGTATTTTAAAACTTTCTTAACAATAACAAGTTGTTTTTTTATTAGTGCAATAAAAGCGTAACTAACCGGCATGCTTGGGAAATGCCGTTTTCTGGATACCTGAAAAGTCCGGATAGTTGAGTTTGACAGGAAAAATGGGCCCCCCCGCCCCCTAGATTGTAGCCTTTTTTTTTAAAGATTTTTTTGGCCAAATAATTTGTCTTTTTAAAATGTGTATTAAATATAATTTTTAAGAATACTTCTGTATCTTCCATAACATTGTATTTACAAAACATATTACGAATATTTTAATTTAACATTGATGATGAAAAAAAAATGTATGATCTGTAGCCGAATTTTTACTGTAAATTTATAGATTGTAAAAATATAAAAATAGCCGATGAAACTGAAAAATATTCTACCCAGCAAGCATAATAAAACTCTTTTAAGTGATCATAAACAAATCCCAGATTGAATATCAAAACTAATTAATTATCTTTTGAAAAATCGCAAGGATTATTGCACAATACGCTTGCCTCCAATTCTGCGGCACGCAATATTACGTAATCGGAATCAACATCTGCCGGTATTTGGAGAGTAAATAGATAAAGGAAAAGAAAGAGACTTACCAATCTGGAGTAACCCCCCATGAGTTTTTTTTTACCGATTCTGTCCCTTTACTTTTTTTTTTTGGTTGCCGATTTCATTTTTAGGTCTCGTTTTTTGGCAAAAGGTGAGGACCTTCTATTATTTTTATTTGGTTTGCACTTTTGCTTTTGCCCCCCCCCCCCCATAAAATAAATCTGTATACGTCACAGTACTGTATATTGCTTTTTCCCCCCTTCTATGCCCCTCCGTGCGTAGAGGACGCTGCATTCCAGAAATAAATTGTCCGCATGAACGGAACGGCGTGGGTGGGTGCGCAGATGCAAAATTTTTAGAAAAACTCTTTTTCTAATTTTTCCGGTTAGTTGAGCTTTCCAAATACTTGAATGCTGGATAGTCGAGAATTTACTGTAATGTGTGTTTTACTTCTACATAAAAGATTACTTTCTTGCATGTTTGTAAATGAATTCAATATGTGAATTTTCTTCAGGGGTGCAGCTCATGTTGGTATTATAAAAGCCTTGCGGGAAGCTGGCATTCCTGTTGATATGGTTGGGGGAGTCAGTATTGGTGCTTTCATGGGTGCATTGTGGTGCCAAGAAAGTGATGTGACCACTATGACACAAAAAGCGAGAGAGTGGTCAAATGTGAGTATTTTTTTTTTTTTTGCAGTAATTAACTTGAAAATTTTCTTTCTCCTTTTGAGCAAAATATGAGTTGAAAAAAATGTTTAAATGGAATAACGAGGCTATTTAAAATGCTGTTTTTTAAGTGGATAAGCTTATGTAATGACAAATTAACATTGAAAAGTTATTGTTATAGAATATAAGTTATGGCTTTTCAGTAAACTATGAAACTGAGAGAAATGAAGGAAAATGAGATATTATTATAACAGAAAAATATAGAAATAAATTGCCTAACTCTCAAGGAATTTATTTGAGTAAGATGTAATGAAACAGAAATCTATTATGTTCTCTTTCCCTTCTCCTTTTATTTAACCTTTTTTTTCCCAGTTTGGTCTGAATATACAAATTTGTAAATAGGAAGATTCTACTAAAAATAAAAATAATCAATGATAAATAAATTATAAATATCATTGAAAAGACTTCATAATTATTTATATAACTGGATTGTCATATGAAATATATAAAACTAAAATCGTAATTTCTCAAATGCTGTTAATTAGAATTTTTTTTTTATAAAAATTCAATTTTTAGTGTTTCATGTCAAAGGAAATGGATATTTGCAAATTTAGAAGTTGAGTTTTCTCTGTTTGAATATATTTCTTTGGAATCCATTAGAAATTTTAATTTTTGCTTTTTTTTTTAAGAAATAAGCGTTATATATCCATAATGGAATTATATTGTTCATTTATGTATCTGTGCATTTCCTTATGTTTTTCCAATCTTTTTTTTTCAAATTATAAATGTATAATAGCAATTGTAACAATAGAAAGAAACTCATTCCTAGCTGGAGTTATTTTTTAAAAAATGATATTTATTATTACATTGAAGAAAAGTATATATATTTGTTCTTTTTTAAAATTTCAAACACCTTAAATATGTGTAGTTTGTTTTTGTATAAATACAAAGAGATGTAAAATTCTTGCGGTTTGAGGCAATTTGCCTATAATATTATGTAATTTTTGCATTTTATTTATTTGTATGAATTATGTGGAATGAAGCAGTTTCATGTATGTGTTATGGAATTCTTGATTAATATTTTCTTATTGTTAGTAATATTAAATTTTTTTTTTGTTCTCATAATTCTTTTCGACTTTTCTAATTTTTAATGTTTGTCTTGAACTTTAAAATAGAGTTTTAATCAATGCATTTATACTTTAATTTAATTTTATAGCAGTTAAAATTGATATTTTATAAATAGTGTATTTTTATTGTTTAATTGCAGAAAATGAATTCTTATTGGCGCCAAATAGTTGATCTTACATATCCAGCTACTGCAATGTTTACAGGTAAGTTGTTTAAAGATAGAAACTAGCTATGTCTTCTGTTGGTTAGATTACTTCAGGTTTCTGATAAATATTTTGCAATTTTCCAGGTGCTGGATTCAACCGAACAATTCAAGAAGTTTTTGGAGAAAGACAAATAGAAGATCTTTGGCTCCCATATTTCACTGTTACTACAGACATTACAGATAGTACTATGAGAGTCCACACCCATGGTATAACTTTATTTATCCTTTAATTTTTGACTTGTTTTTTGCTCCCCATATTGCTTTCAAACTAAATGGACAGTAACAAATCTCAGTCGATGGCAATAAAATGTTCAAACCTTTTCTGTTTTCTCTTTTGATAATTTATGATTAATATCTCAATTTGTTGACTAGATTATGCTCTTCGTTTGGTTTAAACTGCTAAAAATATATAGGCTGTGATTCATTGACTGAGATTTATTTGCAGTTCTTTTTTATTAATAAAAATAAATGTTGTAATACTTTATTTTCATATTACTTAATATACATAAGTTTTTTTGCTAAAGTGAAGTTAGACCTAACTTTTCTGCTATATCTCATCTGTGAATTTCTCTTGCTATCTGTTACTACATTTACTATCTGCAAGCAAATTCTCCATTTTCGCACTGCAGGAAGATTTATAATAAAAGTATTTACTTAAATAATAATGTAGGTATGATTTTCTAGTAAAAGTTCTCATTAAGGCAGTCATTCAGATTAGTATTTATATTGTAAATTTATGCACCCTTTAAGCTAAGAAAACATTTTTTTATGTTAGCGTATCTTTTCTCTTTATGTATTGAAATTCTACAATATCTACTTTAGCTGCTTTTGTTTATATTTTTAATTTTTTGGAGCCTTAATTGTACACACTTTCTTATAAATTAAATGGCAAGTTTAAACAAGATAAAATTAGCACTAACTTATGTGTTTAAGAAAACTTTGTAGCAATCATTTTTTCTAAAGCTTTTCATATTTTTACTAAATCAATTGTTTTATTTTTCTTTTGTTTTGTTTTCACTGATAACTTGAAAAGTTTTAAAATAATTCATTCTAATCTAAAGAGATCAAAATGTTCACAAATTATGCAGCTTTGTTTATGCATTCATAACCCAATTTCTAAATGGCTTTTTTAACTTTCTGCACCCAATTATTTTCCCAGACATTCTAGTTGTGTATATCTGTATTTCAAATCTTGTTCAAAATCTATTCTAGTATGAGATTTTACTTGTTTGTGTTGTCTTTTATCTACTTGTTGATTACTTTTTGTTTAATTGTCTGTTTTATGGAAGAAGGGTAATTCTGATTCTCTTTTTGCATTACCATATGCAGGAAGATGAAATAATTGTTGCTCAATCTCTTAAATGACAATGGGTAGTTAAAATTGCATATCACTGGCTGAAGTTAGGGTCCTATACCTAATTTTTAAAGCATGCCTACTCTTTAAATAAAGGATAGGATTATTTAATTTTTTGCATCCAGTTTTCTTCATTTCTTTCATTCTTTATTCAAAATATAATTCTACTCTCCAAATGTCTGTAGTTTATAAAAATAGCAAAATTTACATAAATTCCTG
Organism: Araneus ventricosus; assembly: GCA_013235015.1. Classification (NCBI taxonomy): domain Eukaryota; kingdom Metazoa; phylum Arthropoda; class Arachnida; order Araneae; family Araneidae; genus Araneus; species Araneus ventricosus. The sequence continues at coordinate 53,829 of BGPR01004658.1, read as the reverse complement.
TTACATTGATTATTTTAATCAATTTTCATACCATAACAACTAATACCATACATACCACAATGACTAATATAATTTTAAACCTGTATTAATGATTGCTCCAAAGTTACCTTATATGTTAGTTATCTCATGGATATTCAAATGCCAAATATTTTGAATTTTAATTTAGTTACCGAAACACCTGCCCCTCTCCTTTTGCAAAATGCCTTTATATTTATTAATTTGTATCGTATATTTGTGTTCTGTTTGTGTAATTTTATACCATTTGTTTTCCTCAGTTTAAAAAGAATGCTTAGGATAATTTCTGTTGTTGGCCACCCTTTCTCCACTCTGAACATAGTAACGTTAGTTTTAGATCCCCGCCATCTGGTGTATTGCTTTAGAAAAAATAATTTTTGTTTACACACAGCACATGTGATTGCATAATTTGTTCTTCTGTTTCTGATCAGTTTCTTAAAATACACTGTTTTCATTTGGTTTATGCTTCACACTAAAACGACTGGTAGCCAGATGCTTCATTGCACATTGTCTGCTCTGTTAGAATTTTAGTACAAAGCATTTTAGTTCTACATTAAAACCTCTCGAAGCAGCCACCATCTGCATAGTGATCACATCTCTTTAATACATTAATGCCCAGTGTCCTCATGTGAGGATAGTTGTATTTTCAATTCCCTGGCTAAACTGATTCCATTCCATTGTTCTTTTTTGTTTTGTCTAGCAAGTCAATAGTTATCCCAAACTCCTAAACAGTTTTCAACAGGTATATACCGCCAGTTAGCCAGATTTTGAAGTCAAAATATCATTTTTAATTTTGCCTTTGATTAATTTTTGAGGTAATGCAAGGAATTGGAAAGTTATCTTTATTTTTTGATATTTTGCTGTATTTTAAATATCTTTAATATGCAAAAAAAGGTTTTTAAAAATGACTTTCTACCGATTTTTTAAATATTTTTTCTTTAAAAAAAAAAATCGAAATTTAATTTTTCTTGATCCTGATGTTTAAACTTAATTTAATAGAAAGTTATTGAAATCTATACTTTAAATTAATTTGGGCATTAACCCTTTCGGGACGACGCGTCTTCGCCAAAAACCTTCCCACGGGACGGAGCGGAGGAGAAAGGAATTGTCCCACAGGACGGGGGTTTGCATTGCTAAGCCTAACTTCAGAAAAAAAAATAACAAAAAAAAGTTTTAAGTCCTAAAGTCGTAATTTTTGGTACCATTTTAGATTATTACTTAAGCTGTGATATACGTTAAAATTAGCATTAAATACCCATTTTCCTTGAATTTATATGAAAATATATATAAAAAATTTGCTTACCTTGAGAAATAATTTTCGAAAGCATTATTCTCATTTTCCTGAAATTTTACTAGGCAAAATACATAAATAAACTTTAAGATTAATAAAAAAGTACCAGAAAGACTATTTAGAAGAAGAAGTAGCAAAATTTTAAAATGAAACTGAGTGTGAAAAACCTCGAAGCAGGAAGGAACGCAAAGAAATCACTAGAAATATAGCTTTATAACTCTTTATAAAATGAATCGTCTGCTAATTGGATCATTTATCATACGAGCATATTCTGCCTCAGATAAATAACGCTTTCTCACCATAATAAACTATAGTCGAGGCTTTCCGAAATCAAAGGCAAAGTACGCGATTATGGGATGTGTAACTAGAATGACACAACTAGACTGATGGTAAAACCCTAAAGGAACCCCACATAGAAGTGAAAAGAAATAAATAAAAGTATTTGGTGAGATACAGAAACGCAAACCACATGGAGAGTGAAACATCCCAGCTCTGTTTATTTACATTACGTTTTAGCTCCCCCCTTTCAACAGCTGATGAGAAAATACCAAATTCATCAAAATAAATGGACACAGCCTGCCATCTAGTGACCTTTAAACAATGTTTCAGCTCAAAATGCATATATGCATCGCCCGGCTGTGGGAGACGTTCGTAAGCGTTGCATATATGAATCGCCCATCCCGAAAGGGTTAACAGATTTATAGCTATTTTTGTTTGGCATAGCATTTTTGGCCTGTTGACATAAAGTTAAAATAATCTAAAGAAACAGTCACCTTAACTCTTTCAAGGAGCAGGGGTGGTTGTCCATCTGAGTTTATTGATATCCATTCCTTTTGTCTCCCTGTTCTTTGGCCTTTTATTAAGAGAAAGGGGAACAAAAATTGCATACACTCAGAAATAAATCAAAATCAAATCAAAATTAATCATTCCTTTCCCAATGTAGAGAGAAAAGTGAATTTTGCTCTCTACTAGGGTGGGCAGCTTTGCAAGCAGCTTTTGTTACTAAACAGAACAAGAAGCTGTTTTCACCACAAGCATATCCTTTTTATCTCTGAATGATGTCATTCAATTACCCAGAATCTAGACCAGAATATTGTTTTACCAGTTTTGCGTCCATATGGTAGCAGGGAATTAGCAAGAAAATTTGTCAAATTTTCAATGGTGGAAGAACAAGTAAATAAAATCCTTAATTTTAAGAGCATGAAAATTTTATATTTCATGGTGTCAAATAGATGCATCAGGAAATATGACATAAACAAAATTGTTTTAGAATGGTTTAAATGAAGGGAAAAAAATCTTGCTAGTAGACTAATGCTTGATCATAAAGCAAAGGAAACTATAGATGGTTTGAGCATCAAAAATTTTCCACCAGCGATGGATGGCTGTGTTGGTTTTGACTTTGAAACAATATCAAGTTTGCTATGCAACGAAGCGGCAGATGTCAAAGAAATTTGGAAAAATGGGTAATTTATTGCCCATTTCTCAACAACTACTGACGAATCGATTTAGGGTATACTTTTCCAATAAAAAATAAAATAAAAATAAGTTACCTCTGAAAAAAATTGAAAATCCAAAGCAAACACAAATTGCAACATTTTTAATTTTTTTTTCGAAAAGTTAAAAAAAAAAATAACTTTTTTTACAAAAGACATAAAATTCACTGTGTCAGAAATAATGAATTGGTTTGTTTTAGTGTATGTTTTTTCTTCGGAAAATGAAAACCCTTCAGAACGGCCTACCCCTCTAAGTGGCTGATTTTGCTTGGAATGGAGGGCTATTGCTATAGAGAGGTTTCACTGTAGTAATTTACAGTAGTGATAATCTAACTCTGGCATTATATTGCCTAGTTTTTTTAAAAAAATAACTTTCACATAGATACATATTTTAATGAACAGCAGATATTTTTAATAAAATATATAGCTGATTTAAGACTTCTAGTTTTATTTTGTATCTAAGATATTTAGTTCATATAGATAAGATAAATTATGTTAGTTTAAGATTACATTGACATTTATTGCTAAATGTATAAATTACTTTAATTTATCTATAATGTATATTTTTTATATTGAGTGTGTGAATTAATTTAGTGAAGGCTTTAACTTTAAGGATTAATTTTATGTATATCATCATATTATAGTCAATATTTTATGTCCATTTTGTTTATTTACATATTTCACTTCTTAGTTATTCACAGTTCACAATTAGTTACTTTTTCTATTTTTTAAATACATTTTTATAAGCTTTTGCTTTGGCATGTGGATGAAATTTGCATGTATTTTATTTCCTTTCTCATCTTTTTAGTGCATGTGATTTATATTCCTTTTTTAAAATTTCAGATCAAATTTGACGTTTCATAAATATTGTCTTTATTTCAGAATCCACGACTATAAATTTATGCAGGGTTATATTTCACATTTTGTGTTAAGTGCATATTAGAAATAGCATAAGTATCTAATAAAAATTGGATTTCAAAATATTGTCACTTGGTGGAAATAAGCCTGGATATTATTGAAGTTAATCAAACTAAAAATAAGTGTATAATTTTAATAAAAAAAATTATGTTTATGTTGTTGGGATTGATGTGATGGATATTGTATTTATCTTCTTAAACACAAAAGAAAAGATAATTTTTTATAACTTCCTTTCCATTAAACATTATTTGCAGCATATACATGTTCTCAGAGACTGTGAATAGCAGATCCCATGGATTTATCTCATATGAGCATTTTAACCACTTAACTGAATAGTTTTCTTTGCTATCTAATAAGATGACCCCTCCTGTTTTGGAAAGGGGTTGTGGTTTTCATTCATCTAAGAAGGCATAGGATACTTAAGATGTTTATGGGTCCTACATATTTTTTGTGTCAAATTATAAAGCTAATTAATGATTCAATTTTAGTGTATAAGACTAAAATTTCGATAATTCGATGCACGAGTATTCTCGGGCTGTTAAGTTAAGCGGTTCAATAGCTCATAATTTTTGCATGCTTTGATATTTTTAATTACGAACTGTTTGTAAATTATTTCCAATAAATATGGGATTATATTTTTGTAAAAGTTAAGTGTTTGACTTAAGAGGGTTTTAATACAAGGCTAGACTAAAAGAAACAGATAGATTAAACTGCTTACAGACTAAAAATTGTTTATTACATCAAAAAGCATTTAACTCTGTTTTAAAGAAAGAATCTTCTCATTCATGATCCCCCATTTTACTTATCATAGTGTCAGCATCATGTGAGTGCCCGTGACGTAAGTGGATGTTACAGCATCTGTAAATTTTATAATTTATAATTAACACATTACAGCTTTTGAGATTTATGACTACCTCCAATTTAAATGGAATTAAAAGCTATATTTCTTAAGAAACATTTAACAGGTTGTTAATGAAATTTGAAATGTACATAAGTCAATGATCCAGATGTATCTACTGTTCAGCAACTGATTCCGAGACTACCACTTTTGGACGATTTTACACCGGAAAGTGGTGTCGGGGAATGAGTCATCCGAGCGCATTTCCAGAGTTCTTTGGTGGATCACGCTCAGTAAAATGTAAACATCACCCTTCCATTCTTCACTTTCCCCCTATTTTGATGAAAATAACTTCGCCCGGTGCATGCGCAAAAGCACGGAGGGTTTCCAAATCCGTTGCTGAACAATATTTGTAACTACATTGCTGAAAACAATTAAAAGATATTGAGGCTTTGGATAGACATTGTGGCTGAGGAAAAGTGTTGATGGCTGACACATATCTGAAGATATGGTAAGCTACAAGGAAAAAAAATCTCACTTGGATGGGAAAAAAAATATTTCGTTTGGATGCAAAAAAAAAAGTTTTTTAATCATGTAAGAAAATCACTTTTAATAGTAGACATGATTTCTCCTGATACACAACTATGTTGGATACCTTTGAAGCAGGGAATCTGTCAGGATATTAATGAGGGGCTGATGTATTTTGTTCCACTCCTCTAGAAGAGCACTTTCTATCTCTGGAAGCAACAAGAGACCAGCAGTTCATCTGCCTAAATATGCCCTAGACATATTTTACTGGATTCATGTTCATAGAGCATGCTGGCTAAACCATTTGAATTAAGGAACTCGCCCTTCATAGTGTAGGAACTCATCCTCTTACCAATCTCGATATGGCTTATAATTTTCCTCCACTGAGATAAATTTCCTTTATGTGATTGCTGAAGTGGGATGATAAAAGGTCCAAGAATCTCGCCCCCATATTGCTGAGCTGTCACGGAGCTATTTTTAATGATATGGTTGTCAATGTGTCCATTAAAAAGGATGCTGGCCTAGAGCATCAGTTTTCAGCTCCTTTTAATCTGACATTTTCCTGCTGGAATGTAGGATTTTTCAAGTTCTATATTCTCTCTAGTTGATAATATATCTATTATTGTAGTGAACGGCAAAACATAACTCGTCAGAGAAGAGAATATTGCTCCTATCATTTCTGCCCACCAAAGGTGTGTGAGCATGCAGACCTACAGTTTGGAATTGGTTTTCCAGCAGCCAACCTAAAATACTATTGGAAAAAAAAACATGGCATTTATATTTTGGTATCTTCTGATAATCAACATTACTAATATGATAGTTCAGATCTCTCAGTAACATTCTGATGTCACCAACAATAAAACTCGCGCCATAGCACTGCGAGACGTTAAACATCATTATTTCATTGTTAGAGAACCTAAATTTCAGTAATTTTAAATTTAAAAGAGTAATTGTCATTCTAATTTCAAATTTAAGAGCTCTAAAATAGTGAAACAAAATTTTCTATTGATTTATATAAAATTTATCTCATTATAAAAATAGTTTCTGAGATATTTTAAATTATATTAATCATATATTTCAAATTAATTTCCGTTTTTTAATAGAAAGTAGTAAATTGCATCAGTGGTATATCATGTGCCCTGATATAGTTTGGACGCCATGATGCATCTAATTATTTAGTGCATTCGTGATGATATAATTTGATAATATTTTTTTGGCAACATTTGACAAGCAGAGAAGTGCTTTGTTTTGATAAGAATTCCTTTGAAATTTTAACTTTTGACTTGCATTTGATAAGCTGAGAATTTCATGGTTATTGAATTAAAATAAAATTGTTAAACAATAAAAAATACTTCACACGGAATGTTGTTTGCCAAGAGGTTTTTTGAATAAAGAAATATGCAAATAATATGTAAATAAAAAATATTTCCTATCATCAAACATATGTTTATTTTATTTGTTTTCAATCAATGTTAAACATTTCTCTCGCATATATATCTATTTAAACACGTCAAATTCGACAGGAAATCTCTCGAATGAAGAGGCAATTTTCACCCGTCATACCATGATGAGCGATTTTCTAATAACAGAATAGCAATATCTTGTATCCAATGATGTTTTTCAAATCATTTATTTTTCTTTTGCCTTGAAATGATGCAATTAATTGCCATATCAATCATTCCTTTTTCACCTCTCTAAAATTGTGTGACCTCTTTGTCATTTTGTTCGCAGAATGCTGAGAAGCTTAATTTCAGGAAGATACTTGTGGATCCACATTTCATTATTTCTGCTTATGTTAGATGGGGAATAAAATTGTTACCAAAGCAACACATCATTTATTCGTATCATTTCATTACCATTTCTTGCTTTTTGTAAAATTGAGATAAATCATTTTAATAATACAATTCATGCACATATGTTTGTACACTTTCTGAAGTCGTCAAATGGAGGCTTACAGAAACATTAATTTTGTTTGTTTCTGTAGTTTAGTTTGAAGAACCTGTTTCACGATAATTCCTGTTTCTAATCATTTGCTTATAAGAAATGAGATCTAAATGTTGGTTAAGAGTGTACAGAAACCTTCTCAGCCCATTTCTTCCCTCTACTAATGATGAGTCGTGGTTATATAGGGGGAAAATCATACTTTAACCCTATTAGTGTCCAATTATTTTGATACAATAACTTCCAGATCTAAAAAAAAATTAGATTTCACCATGTTTTTAGTAGAATATTTATAGTCTGAAGATATTTTTTAATATGGAGAATTTTGGGGAAATGTATAAATAAATAAGAATTAGACATTTTGTAACTGAAAATGATTAATGAAAAAAGCTGTTTCAGCCTCATGAAAGGTTAAAATTGGCATCTCTAGATGAGTATTTTATATTAAATTAGGTAGATGGGGAGAAAATTAGTTTCTTGACTGAAAATTTATTTAACCATCTGTTCATCTCGTAGCTGAAAAAAAAAAAATTCTGTTGCTGGAATTGTGTTGGTTGAATATAACTGGTTACTAATAATCACAGCCTGTTACTACACTGTATCTGCTATGTAGACATAAATAAGAAAATCTGCTTCTTCCATGAATATGTTAATACTAATTCATGGAAACATTCATGTAAATACTAATAATCACAGCCTGTTACTACACTGTATCTGCTATGTAGACATAAATAAGAAAATCTGCTTCTTCCATGAATATGTTTGAAATATTTTCAACAAATCATGTTAAAAGACAACAAATTCAGAACTTGAAGTTTAAACAAATTATGATAATGTTGACAACATAGTATAATTTAAGCCAAAGAAACTTGGTGGAAAATAAGAAAGACATCAAATTTATTGTTAACAGCCTGTGGAATTCAGAAATTATTTATAATGAATTGGAAAAATGTTCATACTGCTCAGCAAATTAACATTTTAGGAATAGGTCTATTGGACCACTTGAAAAAGTAAATTTTGCAATATTCAACTTAAAATAGAAGTCAACAACAAAAAATGAATAATTTACAGCTAAAAATTTTATTACTTAATATAAAATTGAAATATGCAAAATTTAGGTCAATTAAAAACATAGTGAATAAATCTAGAAAGTCAGGGAAGTCATTGAAGAAATATGAAATTCACTCTAGTGGCATGTTTAAATGCAACAATTCAGAAAGATTCTGATCAAAAATCTGCGTTGAAAGGATGAATAATCTTTGTCTTATGGCTAAACAGATCTTCTTTTAAGAAGGAAATTTTAACAGAGAAATAAAGTTCTT
>BGPR01004658.1:0-45473 GCA_013235015.1 Araneus ventricosus | reverse complement strand
GCCTTTTCCCTGAAAATTTTCCTACTTTTCTAGTCATTCCTCTTGTACTTGTAGCGTTGACGCGATCAAAGACATTTTTTGGCTAGTTACTTCATCACATTTTTCCTTAAATTATCAAGGCCGTGGTGGCCTAGTGGTAGGGTTTCGACCGCGGGACCGGAGGGTCGCAGGTTCGAAACCCGATTCCACCGAAGATCCGCCGTGTATGGCGCGGAAGTTTGGAGAGGGGGTGCCAGCTCGGGTGTTGTCCTCGTCATCTGACCGCTGTTCAAAATTAAGAGGTCCGTCCCTAATTAGCCCTCGTGTTGCTTCAAAACGGGACATTAATATATAACCTAACCTAACCTTAAATTATTGAAAGTATTGTAGTGTTTATGATTCTTACTGTTAAGTGAGTAAAGACTGTAAAGTTAAAGTGTTTTGGTTTACATAAGCCATGAGGTTTGAGATTCGTCTTGGCGATACAAAATTTTTATGACCTTAGGCCCTCCCGACCCAAATCCTGGATTCGCCACTGGTTTACTGGTATAGCTTATATATCATTCCGTAAGTAAGTGTAAACAAAATCGACTGCCACGGCATCTGTACCACTTTGTAAGGAAAAGATTAATATCTTAGAACTATAGGAAATTAAAATGCGAAATATTTTTTCTTTAAATTAATATAATCTCCTTTCTAAAATTTTATATCATAGCTTAAGGGGACATACAACTCTTAAACCTTGAAAAAATGGTGAAAAACTGTCAAATTCGATGCATTATATCTCTGAAACTATATAATTCACAAACTCAATTTTTTTTCTAGAAAAATATGTGTTCTTTCTCTTATAGTAAATAATAGAAATTTAAATTAAAAGAAAATAAATTAAAATATTATCTTTCTCTTATAGTACACACATTTTCAAACCTTCATATTGGTATGTATTTATTTGAGAGAGTAATAAATATGGGTATACTTTTTGGAGAAAAAATGAGATAGTCACCTTGCACGCATGATTACGGATAAAATATTTATCTAAAGACAATATTTTGGGTATCTAAGTAATCCAAACAGTCTGTTTAAGAAACTGAACCTCAATTTATTAACATTTAACTTTTATTTCTGTTTTATATACCATTTTAAAATAAAAATGTTAAAAATAGTTAAAACTTCAACTTTTCTGAATCCCCCAAAACAATTTCTTTAGAGAAATATGTACAAAAATGTAGTTCAATTTGTAGAACATAGCAAAATACATATTTGGTAAAAATTGTATGTAAAAATATTCAATAGTTCTTGATATCTTGTGCACGCAATATTAAAAAAAAACACATTTTGAGATATAGCATTTTAAAGATATGGCCATATTCAAAGTTTATGTTGAAGAGAAAATTGATAAAGATCTGTTGTGTTATCTGTGTTATATTCCTTTTGTTCAAGGATATATAAAAATAAAAATACTGTAGTGATTATGTACCTATGTGTATTTATTAGGATTCATCATTTACTACCACTAGAAGTAATGCTTTTTCTCTTGGTACTGCAGTGATTATGTACCCATGTATATTTATTAGGGTTCATCATTTACTACCACTAGAAGTAATGCTTTTTCTCTTTTCAAAAGCTTTATCTTTTATAAAAAATTCTTAAATTCTTTATGGTTGTAAATTCCACGAAACAGTTTTTCATTTTTAAACATCCATTCCATTTGTAATACAAAAAATTTTCTATCTAATTTTGCTTGGCAATTGTTTACTTGACCTCACAATTGTATAAATAGTTATTTTGTTATACACTTTATTATTGTGATATATGTTTTTAAAATACAATATTATTTGTTTGCTAGATTTTCAGTATTTTTGTTTTCTGTAAATAGCAACTTTTTTACAAACCACTGATGGTTCTCCTTCCCCTAAATAGGGAACTGGTTATATTATTTTTCTTGATTTATTCACTTTGTTTTTTTTAATTGACCTAAATTTTGAATATTTCAATTTTATATCAAGTAATAAAATTTTCAGCTGTAAATAATTAATTTTTTGTTGTTGACTTCTATTTTAAGTTGAATATCGCAAAATTTGTTTCTTCAAGTGGCCCAATAGACCTATTCCTATTACAGTGAAACCTCTCTGAGCGGCCATCCCTCCGTTCCGAAAAAAATTGGCCGCTCTGAAGGGTTTTCGTTACAATTACAAGATAATTGCTATAATACATAATATAAACAAGTCTGACACATATTTCTTATTTAAAATGAAGTTTGAGACTTATCTAAACAGAAAATAGTACTTTATTTAATAATTTTTTACATTTTTTGAAAAAAGGATACAATTTGTAACTGTTTTAAGTTTTTACCCTTCTCGGAAAAAAACCCATTTTTTTCAAGTTCGTTTTTCAGTTTAAAAAGTAAATCTCTAGCCGATGTGTTTGTTAAATGGGATGGGCGAACCCACCCGACGGCCGTTCAGAGGAGTTGGGTGGCCGTTGCTAGGGGTTATTTTACCATTAGGTCTATGGGACGAAAAATCTGTGCCACGAAAAATTGGCCCTTAAGAGCGGTGGCCGTTCGAAGAGGTTTCACTGTATGTTAATTTGCTGAGCAGTATGAACAATTTTCCAATTCATTATTCATAGTTTCTGAATTCCACAGGCTGTTAATGATGAATTTGGCATGTCTTTCTTATTTTCCACCAAGCTTCTTTATCTTAAATTATACTATGCTGCCAACATTACTATAACTTGTTTAAACTTCAAGTTCTGAATTTTTTGTTGTCTTTTAACAGGATTTGTTGAAAATATTTCAAACATATTGGTGGAAGAAGTAGATTTTCTTATTTATACCAAATACAAATCTACATGTGTATAGCATTATACAAAATTTGATTTAAATGCCATTTTTATTTGGAAATGTTTGTCAGATTTTTTTTAATGCATTCTTCTGAATTGAAATTTTTAGTCTAAGTTCTCATTTTTTTCAAGCAATTCTATTTTTTAAAAATTTTATTTCGGAATATTTGATATTCGGTTACTCATCGGATGCTCACAGAATACTGAATTTCATAATGAATCATCTCCACACATTTAGATTTACCCTACTATGATTTGAACATTGTGATAATTCCTTTCAATTTGTTTTAAGAAACTTTTGTATATCCAAATCCGAGTTATTTGCTATTTTACATAAAAGTTGATTTTCATGAAGAATCCTAAATAGTTAAATTTGATTTGTGTTTGTTGTTTTTATCTGTATCACTGTAGTAAAGTCTTTGAAAGATGAGAACTTAATTTTCATATTTGTGACTTTGTAATCTAAGTCAGTTTTTAAAAACTGTAATTGACATCCGGTTGGAGTTTTATTAATTAATAAAATTTTGCTTTCTTTTGATTACTTTCATTCTATCTTTTTTTTCTGACTAGCAATATATCTAGTTCTAACATTTAAATATCCCTAGAAACTGTTAAAAAAGTCTTTGTTCCCTAATCTTACTGTGAATTAAAGTTTTTAAGAATATCCTATTTTGTTCTCATATTTTCAGAGCCGGATTATCAAATAGGCAAAGTAGGTAACTGCCTAGTGTCCCTGCAACTTTAGTAGGTGGGGTTGCTCAAGGTTTTTTATTTTTTTATTTTTTGCTTTATTTTCAGGGTAGTTAGTTATGTGATTCCATTTGATTTACACTATCTGTGTACTCGAAATTATTCAAATTAAAATTAAGTATCATTTAAATTTCAGAATATTATCCTTATGATTTTTTTTCGTGTTGTCGAATTTGCTTGCAGATCATCGTAGTCCAATTTGGTTTGTAATTGGCCGATTGACATGCAAGACATAAAAAAATTATAGCTTTCTATTCCCTCCCCCTATTGTTTAAAATTACTATAAAAACATTATTATTTATTTATTTTGTGCACAAAATATTGAAACCCATTCTCTTGAAAGCGACCCATAATAAATGTTTATTATTACATGTTTTGTTATATTTCACATTAAAATTTTTGTTGCATGAAAACTGTCTGCTTGGAGAAAGGGGGTTAAGCGAAACTTGCATTGCCTATAAGCCCCTAAATTTGTGGAATGGGACCATATAGGCAAGACTTAATCTGTGGAGGGAGGGGCAAAACTTGCATTGCCTACAGACCTCTGCAGAACTTAATCCGGCCCTGCATGTTTTTTCTGTACGATATTGACATTCTTTTGAGCACGATTGATTTTTTTTCTTTCTACTCCTTGGCTAGAGCTTCTTGATGTAAATTGATATTATTACTTCTCCAAATTCTTGCTTCTTGATAATTCCTATGAAGCCTTGTGCAATTTTCTCCTTCTTCCTTGATGTATTTTTTTTTATGTTTCAAAGAACCCATAGTTCCACAAATGCTTTTAGATCCTTTTTAATCATAATGAAACTTCAGCCAGTGATTTTTAGCGCTTTCTGTGATTTACAGGATCACTGTGGCGCTATGTTAGATCGAGTATGTCCCTGTCTGGTTATATGCCACCTATGTGCGACCCACTGGATGGGCATTTACTTCTCGATGGGGGTTACGTCAATAATCTTCCAGGTTAGTGTTCTTGAGCATGTTTAATATAACATTTTTTTGTCACATTATATGTATACTAACAGGTGATCTGTGGCGATATGTGCGAGCTAGCATGACTGTTACTGGGTTGTTACCTCCTATTTGTGATCCTATTGATGGTAATCTACTGGTTGATGGGTGCTATGTCAATAATGTACCAGGTATTTATTCATTTGCTTGCCAGCCTCTAAGAAGGTTTTTAAAAAAATCATTATGATGAATAACTGATTTTAATGGGGAGCCAAAACTTAACAATTCAGTAACATCATTCTTTTTTTGTAATATTTAGTAAATTTTTTATTGGAATAATTTAATTTTTAAGATAACTCATTTGAAATTGATATTTAAAATCTTGCCATTTAAATGTGAACACCACCAGTCTTCAGCATATTGTAGCCATATATTTATTTTCATGTTTTAAGCTTCTGTAGCTTCCCCCCCCAAAAAAAACATGTAGTCACATGCCATTATACCTCTAAGATGCTTTCACAAATTGGATTTGTAGTTAATTTCATAAAGTACACTGATGAGATAAAACATTAAAACTGCTGCAGTGTCACACGCCTTCATTTAGATTTTGATAGGCTGCACATGGAATATTATCCCCTGATTGCTACAGTAGTTGGCCTAATTTTTATAAAATGTATGGTTTTGATGTTGATATTTGGAAACCACCAATGCTTAGTAGGATTCATGTAGGGAGAATTAGGGGACAGTGGCACTAAAGATAAATTATTCTCGAACCATTTCAGAACCGACGAGTTTTGTGACGTAGAGATTATTCTCTTAAAAGATGATGAACATGAAGGGGTGTAACTGGTCTCACAGGATGTTTAAACACATGGAAGCATTGAGATTGCTTTGCCCAATGAAGATGAAACGAAGCTCATTCTATTAAAAAATCACCAAATTGCAACAACCCTGCCACTAGTTTCCTTCCTTCCAACAATACAGTCAGGTAAGAATGCTTCCCCCCAATAAATGTCACACATAAAATCATCCATAAATCTGTGTGTCCATACGACCCTTTCGTGCTCTTCAGTTGTCCAGCAAGCAAGGCTGCATGCTCACATCGTGCATTTATGGTGATGAATTGCAGTGAGCATTAGCACACGAATGGGGCCAGGACTCTGTTGTTCCATAGGCAACAATTTATGATAAATGGTTTGTTGCGACACATTCTCTGCATCACCACTATTAAGTTCATTGGGAATCTGAGCCACGGTAGCACTGTGATAATCTATGCAAGCAAGTCAATGCCACTCTGCTCCTTTTGCCATCAGTGACCCATGGCTGGTCAACTGTCTTCAGCTAGATGTTTCACTTATTTGCAACTACTGATACATAATGACTACTGGGTATCATGAACAGCTGACTAGATGTGCAATTGCTGAAATGCTTTTTCCCTACTGTCTTGTCATCAAAATCTGTCCTTTGACAAAGTCCAATAAATATTTACCTTTACCCACATTGAAACAATACAAACTATTGCTGGACTGAACACAGTCCAATATATTTTTATGCCAACCTAAAACTCCCCCCTTTTATTAGACTGGGGCGGTAGACATCCTCATTTACATAACACACAAGTGGTTTTAATGTTTTGCCTCATTGACATAAAAATATTTTTTCCTTAACACACAAAATAAAAATATTTTTTCTTTAACACACAAAATAAAAATATTTTTTCTTTAACACACAAAATTAAAATTGTCTTTCAAATTCTATTCGAAATTAATAAGATTTCTGCGATTTTATTGAGAGTTGATTCATATAATCAGACTATATTCTTTTGTAATCATGAATCTTTTTGTTTCTTTCATGTCTGATTAAAATTACTAAAATGAAATTGTTTTGATAAACCCATTCCAAAAGTAGAAAAGCTACAGACCACTTTTTAGATTATTGAATAATAAACTATCAGTATTTCGGAGTTTGTTCAGATGATTGCAGTTTATTTCAAGTTCTTCAGTTCACTTGGCGTGTGTACAAAAGATTTTGATATATTTTTGCAGTACTATAGCTGTTTAAATTGTATTGGGTCATCCGGAAAGATCTGCGATTTTTCAATTCATAGCGCGTTTTCTTTTATTTTGCTATTGCTGATAAGGAGTGACCTTGATTGAAGCTGATATGTAAATTCGATCTTTTCTGCTTTCACTGCATAATTCTAGCTTATGTTGTGGCAAAAATTTTGTTTCAGTGCAGTACGAAGAATCGAAAATCAAAAACTTAATTTTCGTCATATTATGCTCTTTTATTTTTAAAAAAGGAAAAGATGCTAGTCAAACTGTTCTTAAAATTTGTGTTGTGTATGGACAAAGTGCTGTTTCTGATGATAAAGTTTGAAGGTGGTTGGAGAAGTTTAAGCACAGGAATTTTGACTTCGAAGCTGATGCCCGTTTTGGACGACCACACTCTGTAAAACGAGGACCTATTAAAAGAAGCTATCTCTAAAAATCCACGTGGCACAGTTCAGGAACTATCTCACAGACTAAATATTTCAGAAAGTACAGTATGTATACATGGTCATTTGAAGAAGATTAGGTACATAAGCCGCTGCGATATAAGGGTACCCCTACTTTAACACAGTAGAATATGCATGCTCGAATTTCGGCACATGATTCTTTGCTGAAACAAAATGAAGAATTTCTGTTTTCCAAATGGCTCATTGTTGGAGATGAGAAATGGATACTAGGCAATAATGTTACAAGAAAAAGTTCGTGGGGTAAGCGAATTAAACTTACCCGAGGAACATCTGGGGACAACACAGGAACTTTTTATTATGAATTGTTGATTTCAAATCAGACAGTAAATTCTGAAAAATACTGTTCCCAAATGGCAGTTTTAAAAACAGTAATAGAAGAAAAGCTGCCTGAACTGACCAGTCATTGAGGTTTTGTCTTCTAGCATGGCATTGCTTGGCTCCACATTACGATGACTGTCAGACAAAGAATTATTGAGTACAGCTGGGATGTTTTGAGCCACCCCACATATTCACTAGATCTTGCCCTCTCAAATTTTCAGCACTTCAGGTACCTTCAAAATTTTCTGAACGACTTGGAGTTCCCTTCTTTGGAAACTGTAAAACAGCACCTCGGTAACTTCTTTGCGATTAAATCTAATGACTTTTTTTAAAATTTCCCAGCTGCCTGAATGATGGCAAAAAGTATTAAAACAAAATGGTGCATATGTGATTCAATAAAATTCTATTACGTTTTTTGTGCTGCTTCATTGATATTTATAGAAAAACGCAGAACTTTCTGGATGACCCAATACTTAAACTAATTAGAAATACTTCTTACAAAATGCTTTAAAAACACCATATGTTCTATAATAAAATTATAACAGAAAATCAATTTATGCTTTAAAAATTTTTAAGAATAAAAATTTAATTTCATTGAGAAGCAAAAGTATTTTATGTCAATTAAGGCAAATTTAAGGCAATTTTTTTAATTTTAACAGCAATGAAGGTATTATATTAACATCTACAGTTGGTATGTTGGTCCAAATGGATTGTATAATTTTTTTTATAAAAGTAAATAGCTTCATATAAAAATTAAGTTGCTTTTAATTTACTTGGATCATTTCTAGAATATTTCATATATCTATTTTATTTCATTTATTGATTGGATGATTAAAATACTATCATTAAAAACTGAATTAAATTTACATGAATTAAATTTATCTTCAGCTGATGTTATGAGAGAAATGGGTGCAGAAACTATAATAGCCATTGATGTTGGTAGTCAAGATGATATAGATATGACAAATTATGGCGACACACTCAATGGTTGGTGGCTGTTATGGAAAAAGTGGAATCCATGGGCATCACCTGTTAAGGTCAGTGAAAAATAAAAGATTTATAGATATTTCTTTTGCTTGTAACATATGTTGTACTTATAATTTATTTTATAACTGTAATATTTAGGTTCCCAGTCTGCAAGAAATTCAGTCTCGATTGGCATATGTTAGCTGTGTAAAGCAATTGGATCAAATTAAAAGAAGTGATTACTGTACATATATTAGACCACCTATTGATAAGTACAAAACATTAGCATTTGGCAGTTTTGATGAAATAATGGTTTGTATTTCTTGAATATTTTGTTTTTGAATACCTGTTTAATTATTAATATGCATGTTTCTGTGTAGTTATCAATATCCTGGCACTATATTTAAAAAAAAAAAAAACACGTTGAATTTTGAATTTGATACTTGAAGTTTTGACAGTATTTGTTTACTTAATTAAAAAGAAATTTGTTCTTAATTGGAACTTCATTTAATTATTCTTGTTGTAGAAGTAATTAGGGATGTAAAGTTAGACAAATTTGATTCAAAAATCAAAGTATATAAATTCAAAAATTAAAATTATACAGAATTCATGAAATAGAAATTACTTGGATATATGCCAAACATATGAAAAACAAAATTATTTTTGTATAGCTCATAACTATTTGTAGTAAACATGTTTATTTTTTCGTTTTGTGGACATTTAACATCTCTGAAGTGCACATTTACTCTTGCTGTAGTTTTGCTAGAATTTTATTGCGCAAAAGACTTTTTCACCTCTACAGTACTGAGCTTACTTGTATGTATGTTGCAATAAGATTAGTACTTAAATTTAGTGATAAAATCTTATGTTCTTTAGAAAATGAAAAAGGTTAATATCAAGAATTTTTAAGGTGAAGAAAGATTATGCATAATAGAGAATATGACAAGCTTTTATGAAGTGTTCTATTTTCAAATTTCTGAACATTTTGTACCATTACACAAACTATATGTATGTACGCATTATTTTGAAACTTTAATTGAATTTAACATTTTCTAGGAAGTAGGATATAATCATGGAAAAGCTTTATTTCCTTCTATGAAGATGGGACACAAATCTCTACATAACTTGCTTCAGAATGAAATTAATAAAGAGAATGAGAAGGTATTTTTAAAATTTTTTCTTAGCCACTTTAATTCTCTTACCGATTTGAATCATAGTAAAAAAAAGTATTAAACTAGATACTTCATAATCCTAGTCCTATCTCTAGGTGTTATTTTCAGTGTTAATTTTTTTTAAAGTTTGACTTTGGTTTATAATTTATATATTTTCTTTTCTAGTATGTTTGTATACTGATATAGTTTCAATATAACAAGGCATCTTATAACAGGGTTACCACGGTTCTTGAAAAACCATGAAAATTTCTTGAATTTTATTTGATTTACTCATGGCCCTGGAAGAGTACTTGATATTTCATTGGGTCATATTAAACAAAATGTCCATCCATTATTTTATTGGGACAGAAGAGAAAACCAGTTAGTGACTTGGTTTTGTCTTGAGAATTCCACCACCAGAAAAAGGGTGTTTGTTAGGGAATGTTATCAATCATCAATCTTTTCTCTTTGTATATTCAAAGGCAGCTTAATTTGACTATACAGTAAAAGCTACAGAGGGTATTTCTCTGCCGATTAAAATAGTCCTGCAATCATCCCAATGTATTTTGAAAGTAACTGATATATTTGAACAGAATTTTGTTTTAAATACCAATAACCGATTTTCTCTTCAATGAAATCTGTTTTCCAAATGTATGCTATTTAATATCATAGAGCCAGAGCTTAAATAGCTTGATGGATAAAATTTGGTTCACAATTTTATCATTAGAATTGTTGGTCCGTATCAAATTGTTTATTTCAAAAATAAAAATGCAAATGATTGACTTGATTTAAATTTATCATTTGCATTTTTATGTCTAAAATATGCAATTTTATAGTCCTTGAATTTTCTTTAAAAAGTCCTTGAATTATTTTCCTCAATAGGAGTGGGAACTCTGTATAATTTTTATTGCACCAAATTATCAGGAATCGTATATTTTTCTTATAATTTTCTAGTTGTATCCATATTAAGAATTACTGAGATACTATAGATTGATGGCATATTCTTAGTTTATTGCTACTTAAATATATGTAATCAATGCTAGTATAATTTGAGTCCGCTTTTTAAAAAGGGCAATACAGTAGAGTTTCCCTACGACGAAGTCTCCCTACAGCGAATTTCTCCCTATAACGAAATTTTTAATCGGAATGTTAAATAACATTCAAAATATTCTCCATATAACGAAGTGGTTGTCTCCCTATAACGAATTTTTTCAGACCTTTATCTTTTCGATTTTTGTCATTTTTGAAGAAAGTTGCTAAATTCTGTGCAAACAAATAGTTCACATGTGCAACCACTCGCATTGTTTATTCCAGCGATAACACATAACAATAGAATAATGTGGAGGGTAATGCAGTTGTGGGGACCTGGGTTTCTACAGAGGGAGCAACATTTCTACGGGTCAAGATTCCAAGAATCGGGGTGGAGGGGGGGATGGAAACAGCAAATGGATGTGACAATACGCATTTTATGTTTATCCGTACTAGTACATATTATTCTCTAAATTGGTGAATTGTCTTCGCTTTTGAGCATTTTATTTATACAATAAAAATTAGTATAATTTTAACAAATTTATAATAAATATTACTTCATTTTTAATTGAAAGTCATAATTAAATATTTTTGAACTTATCGTGCATACTAAAAGGTTTGTAACATTTACTTAAATAACTGCAAAAATCTCTAATTTCTGTATAACGAAATTTTCTCCATAGCGAATTTTGCAACTGGAACCAAGCGATTTCGTTATAGGGAGATTCCACTGTATTTGTTTATTCTTTTTTTTCACTTTCATATTAAGATTTAGGTACTCGGACCTGTTGTTTGTTTTCATTTTAAGAAAGTTGTATGTGTATATCTTTCTATTGCCATTGTTGATCCAAAATTTATTGTATATTAGTTATTTGATTGAGTATTTGATTGCTCATATAATCGATTAACAAGCAATACTACCCATCTCAATTTTTTGAAATTTCAAACTGGAAGAAAGATCTGAGTTTTTCGCAATCAATAACGATTATTTCTGAATTTTTTTTCACGTTTGATTAGACCATGTGGACTTATAATCATATCAGATGATAAAAAGCAAAAATTTCAGTTTTTTCTTCCTCTTTGAATTTTCAAAAAATTGAGATAGATGGCGTTGCTTGTTAACCATTGATTCATTGGTTTCGCAGTGAAACCAATCAATTTTTCAGTGCACATGGGCAAAACACAGTGTAATTTCTCTTTCATAACTTAAAGAGCCAGATATACAGGCCAATTTATGAAAAAATTCCAGTTCAATTTCGTTGGTATTCACGAAGATATCGGCATTACAAGAGCTAAATTACTTTCAATCTCTAAGAGAAACAAAATGATAGGAGTTCTTGCACAAATTGATATTTTTTAAAATTTAATCTTTGAAAGTAATGCTGAATTTTATGAATGTTGAATATGCTGAATATTCGTGTATACTTATTAATTAAATACATGATTTAAATTGCATTTTGATGATAACTTATTTGGAGGAAAAATAGCCCTTTACCGTTCATTGGTTTCACTGTGAAACCACAAATTTTTCCTTTTACATATTTATGATCAGCTACATGACTAATACTCATTTTTGAAATAAATTTAGTAATTTTCAAAATGAAACATGTAGCGATAACATTGCATGTAAAGGGTTAAGCAATGTTATTATGCTTTTTTATACTGAGTATCAAATACAACAAATTGATTTTTAATAAGTTTGTTGGAAGTTTTTTTTGAAGTTATAGATAAATTATAATGGAATCGTTTTTGACACTTTTTATGAGTAGCTTATTTCTGTTTCAGGCACGAACATTAAGAAATGCTTCATTTACTGATCTTGCCGAGATGGTGTGTAAAATAAAGAAGCCACTTTACAAGAGTTATGATGGTATTTATTACTTTTTACAGCAGTTGCATGTAGTCAACATTTTAAACTTAGATAATTTTTAATTAAAGTTTATGCAAAATAAATAATTAAATAAGAGAGGCTTATGTTTTTATGAAAGATGAAATGAAAAAATATTAGAGCAAAATTTGATACATTTTTATCAATGCATTTTTATATATCTCTACAGTATGTTCCATAAAAATCTTTCATAAGTGATTAGAATTTTACTGCATAAGATCAATGTAATTTTTTTTCATAATTTGTATTATCTAGTTTGCTCAGTATTTTATTTTAAATTTTTTCATGATCTTTGATAGCATAACCCCACATATAGCCAAGATTTAATTCTATTTTACATTTTATTCTAGCTAATAATTGCAAAACAGAAAATGTTTTTATTAATAATCAATATTCTTTATTGTTACTGTTTTAGTGTCTGATGAAGAAGATTTATATGAAAGAGATATTGGCTACATTTCTGAACCTGAACCAAGCTTATTAGGTGATACGGATAAGGTATGTAGTTTGATGTCATGTCTGCTAGTCAATAGAACAAAAAAGGAAAAATAATAATCAGACTTATTTTCCTTATTGTGAAATGGGAAGTTGAAGTAATCTGACAGAAGATTAAAAAAAAAAATTAACTTATGCAATGTTATTGTAATGTAATGTTGTAATGCAATGTATTTGTTTTATAATTTAGTAATGAGTAAAGTAATGTTAATGTTTTATAATTTTTTTTTCCTTGGCAAGGTAGAGACCAAAATTTATGTTGTGAAACTTTGTTGAGCTTGTCAAATTTTTAAAAGGGATTAACAAAATTCAAATCTACAGTGAAACCTGTCTGAGCGGCCACCCCTCCGTTCCGAGAAAAATTGGCCGCTCTAAAGGGTTTTCGTTACAATTACAAAATAATTGCTATAATACATAATATAAACAAGCCTGACACATATTTCTTATTTAAAATGAAGTTTGAGACTTATCTAAAGAGAAAATAGTACTTTATTTAATAATTTTTTACATTTTTTGAACAAAGGATACAATTTGTGTCTTTCAAGTTTTTACCCTTCTCGGAGAAAAACCAATTTTTCAAGTTCATTTCTCGGTTTAAAAAGTAAATCTCGAACCGATGCGTTTGTTAAATGGGATGGGCGAACCCACCCGGCTGCCGTTCAGAGGGGTTGGGTGGCCGTTGCTAGGGGTTATTTTAACATTAGGTCTATGGGCCCAAAAATCCGTGCCACGAAAAATTGGTAAGAGGGATGGCCGTTCGAAGAGGTTTCACTGTATTTATATTCTGATAGCGAAATTTAAAATATTTGAATTTTTTTTAATTGCTGTGTGTTCTCTTTTTATTGTCTATGTAGATAATTGTAGATGCTTGAATAAGACTATAAGTCAAGACTAAAGACTTCAAGACTTAAGTCAAGATCAAGGGTCGAGTAATATCCTTGCTACAAAAACCACAGAATTCTATTTGCTTCTGTCATGCATCTAAATATTAGCTCTCTTCCCCCTAAAGTGGTGAAGCAAGCTAAAGTTAGTGATACATAATCTTTTGCTTTGTATCTTATGCTCAGTAAATTGGATGTTTTATTGTTACCCTCCAGTTTTCAAAAGGTGCCTTTAAAATCCTTCAATATACCTACCTAGCAACTGGTAAACTAATTTAAACAAACCTATTTGAGATAACAAATATATTTTATCAACAAAACATCATAATGTAAGAGAACATTTTTGGCGAATAATTTGGATTCAACTTGTGTGTTTGGATGTCGTATTCTTCCATACCTATTTGGCACATGATTTCTGGTACAGCAGGTCTTTTGTGAGAGTTTCAAGTAACTTGTATCAGGATATCTGCTGAAAATGGCTGCCAAATTCTGTAATCATCCACCATTGGTTCTCCACAATGTGCTGTCTCACCAGCTCCACTTGGTTGTCATTAATAATGGATTATCATGTTCCTCACAATAGACATTTTGACGACCTTTGGAAATTTAATTGCACTAAATGGATGCTGATGATGAATTGTGGTATTTGCTGTGCATGTGTTGTAGAACTTCATCTGAGACATATCCTGGTTGTCAGGAGAAAAGAATAAGAAATTGCATTTTCAGCTGCTACAACTGGGCTAATCTGAACAAATAAGAAGTGTCAACTGCTGTATACAGTTGTCATGTCCTAAATCTCTCAGGCCTGCACTCACTGTAGCCTTTTAATTGCATGGTCTGCTATCTGTTAGCCATAACATGCTTCGTATGTAATCCTCGTAATAATATTAATGTTTTTAATGCCCAATAATGAATGTAAATGTAAGTTGTGTAACGTGTGTTGCTTTTATAAGTGAATATGAGCAATTATGCAGAAAATATAAGGCTTCCTTTTGTGGTTAATATGCAAAGAAACCAAATGTTCAGCTTGCGATATTCATGAATATACTTAAGTTTGCTTCCTTTTGTTTCAGGAAGAAGATGCGGAAGATTACTCGTCTTCAAAACTTGATAATGTTGGTTCTCTCTCTGATGTTGAATACTCAACTGAGAGAGAGTTGTGATTTGAGCTTTCCTAGGTGTTTTTAATTATAACTGATTTTTTTAAATTTATGAGTGAAAGTAACAGGCATCATTTGTATAATGCACGTGTATATAAGACTGTTTTATAATATGCTATTATTCCATTTGTCAAAGGTTGAATGTAGCATGTTTTCTGCGAAATGTTCTATGCCATATTGAATCCAAAGATTATTCTCAAAGGGCATTGTGGATTGTAATTTATTTTTTTAAAGGAAATTATCTTGTTTTCTGTAATTATTTTCTGTACATAATAAAATTTTGGATACAATTTAACTGTCTAGTTTTTTCATATGTAAAATCAGGGGCTTTTTTAGAAAATTATGCAAGTCCTGGTAACTTTTAAGATTGCTATTTCAACACTAATGATGAAAAGATAATTGCGCTAATTTTATAGAAATTGGTCACTTTTTTTATTTTTAATGTATTGACAATATTTAATTTTTATTAAAAAATCTTTGAATTATTTAAATTTTTCAAATAAAATTATATAAAAGAGGTTAATACTAGGAATAAAGTGTATGATTTTTGACTTTGTAAATAATAGTAAATGCAAAAACATTTCTTGAGTAATAATCATGTTATAAGAATTGCCTGGTGGGTGTACGCGAATGCTGTCTGACAAGCAGGATACTAAAAAAACATCTGTTTACTCCATGAATATTCCAGACAAAAAACATGTAGCACAGGTAACAAAATTAAATAGCACACAAGCAGATCACTAATAAAAATCAGTCACAGAACTTTCAATAGTGCTCAGTGTTTATTAACTCACCAGCTTGCACTGCAGACAAAACTCCAACTGATTAATTCTCTCAATGAACTCTCAGTATTTATACCTTTTCCGATAGGATGTGATGTCACATAGACTTCTCTTGAAGGTTCTTGATACTTCCGTTCCTAGTAGAGATAGGACCACAATTCTGGCATTTTCTAGTAACTTTGTTTTATCGCCAAGGTTGGGCTTCCAGTAAAACCTCTGTAAAACTCTCTTTCTTGTCATAAGATTAAGATGTCAAGGAAACAACTTTACAGCTTCGTAGCAATGCATACAAAAGGTCTTGAAAAATATAAAGTTTCATTCAAATTAGTATCATTGAGGCTGCAGTATTTTGTTCCTTTATTTTGATATATATTTTACATTGCAAAAAATAATTAGATCTTGCTCATTGTAGCTTTAAAATATTTCTGAATTGGTACATGGTTCAAAATATGATCATATTTCAATAAACATGATTTAAAAAGTTGTTTCAGTAATCAAGATGTAACGAAATTCCAGATTCTTGCAATGTTACAGATAAAATATTTAACTCGTTTTAATTGCAAGTGTAAAATGAATATGATTTTTGATATCTTACTCAGAATGTGTAGTGATTTTCATCTTCTGAGTAACCTGTGAAATGATATTTCATCACTGTTGCTGAAAATTATTATTTACCTCTATGAAATTGGTGGATCTGTTAAAAGATCTGTTAATCTATAGTAAATAATTTCCTCATTTTAGACAGCACTTAAGAGAAAACTGAGCTAAGATTCAAACAATTCTTAACCCTTTGCGGCGCAGTGTGCCAGCTGATGGCACACCTAATTTCACTCGCTTCTCAACTGTTAAATCCAATATAAATGGAAAATAATAGGTTTAGGATAGGGCTAATGGCACTCCTTTTAGAACGTATATAGCATCTTCATGAAATTTCGTTACGGAATAGGAATTACTAGAGATAAAGTTTGGGAAAATTCCTTAACTCGGAGATAAGAAATTTTTTTAGTTTTGAACCGTTACAATTTTAGCAAATTAACTCGAAAATTTTCCTCCAATATTCTTGAAGTTTTAATTTATGATTTTCTGTAAGCAGGGCCGGCACGAGGGGGGTGCGAACAGTGCAACCGCACATGGCCCCTCGCTTCTGAAAGACTCCGCACCGATGAAGGATTTTTCAAAATTCATTAGAATTTTTTTTTATCCTTGTTCAAAGTTCTTTCAACCATTTTTTATGTAAAAAAAGCATAAAAGGTTAATAATTTTTCTAAAAAGAATTATATTGCAATTTTTTATCTGGTTTTGAAAATTTCCTTCAAAGATCCTTTAGAAAGGTAATTGGTGGATCTTGTGGTTAAGAATCCAACAATTCCCTTTGCTTGATTTGGATAAAATATTAATTTTATAAAACTAATTTAATTATTTATTATTTTATTGTATTTTTTAATTTTTACAAAACGAAATTGCACGATGTAATGAATAGCAAAAAGCAATAAGTTAATTTGTCGGACGAAATTTTTTCAAGGCCCCGCATTCCGATTTTGCACCGGCCGGCTCTGTCTGCAAGATTCAACAATATTTTTTGAGTGTATCAAGGTGGCTGTATCGAAGGGGGTTCTCATTTGAGGGGGTGACGACTCCCCTCGGAGTGAAGTAAGATTTTTAAAATTTTTTTTTGTACATTCTATGTATAGACAATAAACTAAACTCATTCTTGATATTTTTTCATTATTTTTCAAAAAATTGAATGCCTTGTGCCGCAAAGGATTAATAGACGAACATTACTCTTAACCCTTCATTATGTTGCCGTTTCTGTCTAATTATTTCTGGCTATATAATTTTCACTGTCTGTTGCTTTTTGAAGGATTTCTTTTAAAACATAGTAATCTCTGATACTATATTATTGCCTCTGCTCATAAAGTATTTTATTTTCTACAAACTTGCTGTTCAACTTTTTTTTCTAGGACTTGAGAAGCATTTTTAAATTAGGTGTGGAGGAGGAGCCTCAATTGGGTATCCAAATTGAGAATTTATTCACAAATTTTTTAATGATTTTTACTCAATATAAATCAGGTTTTTTTCATAAAATTATTGTGCTTTAATTGATCTGTTTGATTGCTATTGTTCTCAACTATCATTCCACATCTTAATTTCCATGATGAAATAGCCTTTTGTAAAATTAATATAAGTGATATTTTCCATTTCTCTTCTACAGCTTCTCATATTCTATTAATAGTTTTAGGTCTACAATTATTCAGTACTCCAAATGTTTGTGCAATCACAACTAAGATATTTCCAGAGTAAATAGTCGTGTTCTGTCTACCAAATGAAATCTGTTTTCTGTGAAGACAGTGTCTCAGAAAATAATGGCAGAAAAAATAAAACTATTTTAAATCAGACGGTTGCTTTTTCCATTAAGACGTTCGAAAAAATATTCAAAGAACCTCTGTACAGGATATCCCCAAAAATCTTATACACACCTTAAATAAGTATTACACACTAGTGTGCAGAACCTAAGCAAGAATTGTTTATTTTTTTACGCCTTGACTCTGCAAAAAAAAAAAAAATCTAGGAAACATGAAAATCCGAATACAGAAACAATATCCTGTTCTGTATTCTGATAATGTTTTAATAGTATAAACTGAATTGGGTGTCTACAGTATGGAATTAATAATAATAAGCCAGTGGGAGTGGTTTCCCCTACACTTTCTCGTATACTTCCTAACACGTAGAGAAAAAATAAGCTAATAGGCAGTAAAACGCACCAAGCATCCCTAATGCAGATGGAGAAAAAATAAGAAACGTCATACCACGAGTTTAATGCAGCAAGGTAGAAGTAAAATCAAGAAGCCTGCATGATTGCGCAATATAAGATAAAGAAACCCGAATGTGCAATTTGAACGCCTTTTTTTAACCGAATGAATAATAATAAAGAAATTTGACACAAATCTAGAATTAAGGTTAGAAGGCCACATACCAAATTTCATTTATCGAAGTCATTGTGTTAAGGAGTTGTTGTGTTCACAACTATGCAATTATACAGACTGACAGACAGTCAACCCTTTGATGGATTTGGCTCAAAATTTGATGCGGACTTTCATTACTGATAATAACACTGTGTACCAAATTTTATCCATCTAGCTATTTAAGTTCTTGAGTTATGTTCCCATGAACACAGACAGACAGATTTTGTCCAACATTTGATAGAAACCTACAAATTATGTGTCACATAACAAAGATCACATAAAAAATTTCATCTCTCTACCTATAACGATTTTTGAGTTATCGTGTGCACAGATAGACATAATTCCAAAATTGTGTTTTTCGAACTCGGGGAGGCCTAAAACGGGGAGATTCATCAAAATCCCGAGTTCGAATTTTTTGAAGATTACAATACTTTCTGGTATACTTCATATGCACCAGAAAGTAAAAATGGCTTTATGGAAAGAGTGCCACTGATACAAATGGAGGAGGAACAGGAACAAACAGGTGTCCCTTAGTAAGGCATATGACCTCCCCTAACTGTTATGATTGTGTGACACCATCTTTTCTTGCTCAACAAAGATGATTGATCAGTTCTTATTCTTCAACGAGCATCTCTTTTAATTACTGGATGTTCTCAGGTGGATATGATCGTTCCAAAACGCGTTTTCCCAAAGTGTACTACACATATTCTATTGGATTTAAATCGGTAAAGCATGCTGGCCAATTCATTCGATTGATATCTTCTTTCTCCAGCAACGTTTTCACTACACATGTCCAATGTGATCTATCATTAGTGTCCCTAAAGGGTCTGGGGTTCCCAAATACCATTGCAGTGCTTTTGCTGAAAGGAGATTTTCAGAGAACTTTCTGAAGCCCAATCGTCGAACTGTTTGAGTGCATAGGGGCAACAAACTTCGAGAAGCTTTCTGAAAGTGGCGTTGATTAAAAACAAAATCGTCGGCGTATGCCTGAAGATGCTTGGATCAAAAAGTTTCAGACTAGTGCCCTATCTTTAAAGTGAAAGTTACAAGGTAGTAGCTGTCAACATCTCTGTACAGTAGAGCTTTGAAAAATGTGTGTGTTCTATTGTCGTCGCATTCTTTACCGCAGAGAATCGACATCAAATTTTGCCAAAAGCTTGGTGAACTTATTCAAAGTTGAAGAAAATTTATGAGGAAGATTGTACGAGACGTGCATGAGTTTATGAGTTGTTGAAATGTTTCTAACATGGCCATGGAAATGTCGAAATTTATGACTTCCAAAATTTTGACAAATGTCAAAACATCCAAGTTGTTCGTTCAGCTGTGCCTGAAAATCATCGAATTATTATTTGTGAGTTATCTGTGGTTCAGTTCAACCCATTCTGATTGAAGATTTGTGTATAACACGTGTCTTTGCCAAGTTTGTGCTTAAATTGCTCTCTGCAGACCAAAAAGACCAGATTTCAACTACGCTCGATCTCTTCGAATGTGCTCAAAATGAGGGGGAACTTTTTGAAAATGATTGTAATAGGGAATGGATCGCGTAGGTTTATGTAATCGAGCATTCAAAGAGATCGAACGCAGTTTTCAACTCAAATTTTTTTGCCATAGCAAATGCGCCACTAGCACCGTACTTCAAAACTCTACTGTATAGAAGTGGTGGGAGCTACGATTTAGTGACTTTCAGCGCATGCGTGGCAGGGTCCAAGGTCAATATCTCCAAGGGTCTGCATTCAGTCCCCATGGCCAGATTTCCCATAGGGCCAACCTAGGGCGCAGTCGTCAGGGGACGGACGCATGCACAGAAAAAATAACAGCCCAATATTTACACATTTTAGAGTGTTGTTTTCAAAAGGCCATATAAAATGATGCTATTAAAATTTACATTCGTTACATTAAATACATTGAGCAATACATTTTTTGTCTTATAGTCTTAATTTATTTGCATTGAAAGTGATTTAAAAAGATCTGTATACTTCAATGACCCTTCAAACCTATTCACGGATAAAAGCACGAACGAAGACGTTCTATTAGGTATTTCAGACGATTTGAAGAAATGGAATGTTTTCCGTAGGCGTTATTATGTTATTTCATGAAGTGTAAATTAAATTAGAAATTTTAAGTGGTTCAAAGATTACAAAGATTGTATTAAATGCTTATATCGTCGCTTAACAAACAACACCACCTATCTCAATTATTTGAAATTTCAAAAATGTAGAAAATACTCAATTTTTTACTATCAAATTTCTGAATCTCTTTCATATCTGGAAGGAACATGTGGTTTCATGTTTATAAAATAAGACGTTAAAAAAATTCATAAAAATTCCTCATTGATAGGGAAAAATTGAGATTTTCTTCCTCTTTGAAATTTCAAAAAATTGAGAAAAGTGATGTTACTTGTTAAACGACGATGTGTCAGAAACAAACTATTGTACATTAGATTGAAAATTGTATATTAACTTTTTTGAGAGGGGAGGGGGCGCAATACATGTTTCGGCCTTTGGCGTAAAAATGTCTAAATCCGACCCTGCCAATACTTTTTGATTACTCCTCGCACTTTGAAAGCAATCCAGTTTTGGAAGGATTCTTATCCAAAGCGATTCTCTATAATTTATTTAACTAATCGGAATCTTTTCTCGGAAGGTATAAATAATAATTTCTAAAAAAGTTTAACTAAAGAAATCAACTAAGCATTTCTGCAAGAAAAATAAGATCAATTTTTTTTTCTCCAATGGAGTCAATTCACACGATATCATAATCACATGCTAAATATTTCTGCACGTGTCTTCCAACATTGTTTTGTGACGTTCAGGACCGTTTTAGAAAATTTGAGCGCCCCGGGCTAGAGTAATTTGGTGCCCCATTAGAGCCGTAACAAGGAATTGAGCCTATTGCCCAAAGAAAATGTCTACCTAATTAAATAATCGAGGAGAAAAAAAAAAAAAAGTCACCTGTTCTGTGATTAGGTAACCTACCAGGTTGAAAAAGCGATTTTCGAAAAAAAAAAAAAAAAAAATTTATGATCTAAAAATAAAGCCACAACTTTTAAGATTCTAAAATAGTCTTTGTGTTCATTATTATTCCTTGATATTTATTTGAACTAATGTGTTATTATATTTCGTAAATGAGTTTTCTGGAAAAAGAAAATTTCACTAAAATTAGTCCACTAAAAACGTGATATCTCCAAAACAATTCATTGAAATTTGATACATATGCGTCAAAAACCTTTGAGGTTGTAATAGACCGCAGATTTTGTGATAGCTTTATTTAGTCATGTTTTACAGTCACTTTCAGTTCGAAACATAGGATAATTTTGGCGAAAAATCAATGACTCCAACTTTGAATGTTCATAAAATATTTATTTATTAAAATAAATTTTTTCTTTCGGTCTATTACATTCTAGATAGTTTGCGAAGTACGCATGCGAAATTAAAATTAATGTCCATATTTTTCAACCATGCTGTTTTTCTTACTGAGATTTATTAAAAAATTCTTGAAAAAAAATATTTCTTTGAAATTTACTGATGATATATGAATTTTTATTTCTAATTGTGGCTATTTAAGCCTATTTTTGTTATTTAGCTGTGTATGTCTTTTTTGTGCATTCTTTTTAGGTTCGGAGAAAATTTTTAAAAAAAGTATCTTACAGTCGCATTACAATTACTTTATTTACAATTACAATTACCTTATTTACCTACTTACCTTATTTACAATTAAAATTACCTTATTTACAATTACAATTACCTTATTTACCTATTTACCTTATTTACAATTACAGTTACCTTATTTATCTGCTTACCTTATTTACAATTAAAATTACCTTATTTACAATTACAATTACTTTATTTACCTACTTACCTTATTTACAATTACAATTACCTTATTTACTTACTAACTTATTTACAATTAAAATTACCTTATTTACCTACTTACCTTATTTACAATTACAGTTACCTTATTTATCTACTTACCTTATTTACAATTACAATTACCTTATTACAATTACCTTACTCATTACCCTATTACGCATTACAATTCTGAAAATCAGCGCCTTTAAAAAATAGGAATTTGCCAGCCAACTTCCATAATGTAGGTAACTTCTATTTGCCGCATAATTTAGGATTTTCTCACTCACTGTCTATGTTTGAATATTTTTTGAAATGATACATGTTTATGTAACACTACAAAACCGATGGTTGTCTAGTTACAAGTCCTAACAATCTCTTTACTTTTAACATATTTAAAATAACAATTAAATAATTTTGTTGGTTTAGAATTAAAATGAGTTTAATTATTTTTTTTTTTTTAATTTTTACACTCCTTCGGATCAATGGCGTTCCTTGGATAAGATGTCCCTGGTGACGTTTCGGTCTTTTTCCTCCTGCAAGATGTGCCGTGAATTCCAAATACGATATGGTGATGCGCATTTGAAAATAGATTGACTCATTTCATTATCGATATCATGTAGTGGTCATTATCATGTGTGGATTTCTTTTTTAGTTTGCTTTTTTCACCCTTGAAACTAGTCATGACACTTAAAATAAACTACTGCAGTAGTTTGTTCTCAGTGCAACATAATCTGTTAAATTTGTTTCATATACTGTAGTTTGTACAAATGTATGCAAATTGAATCGTAGCAAAAAAAGGAAGCGATTTAGAATTCTATCGCACAGAAAGTATCAAGCTTCTTTTGTTTTAAAAAGTTATCTTTTAATTCTCAGCCCCCAAAGAATTTATTAATAAACGTCATATTATTCATTTTCATTCTTAATTTTTTTCACTTTTCTTCTGTGACGAATACGAAAGAATGAAAAAAAAAAAAATTAAGAAAAGAACTTGTCCTGTATGCGAAGAACATATTTGAAGATAGACAGAAAGGAGTAAATATTCCGCAGTGTCAGAAATCCCCCATCTCCAGAACTCAGCGTTCCACCGTAAATTACTTTTGAAATTAATTCGCAAGGAATGTAATTAATCTTTTTGTAAAGAAACTTTTTAACATTAGAACAACCAAAAATTGTCCGCCTGAGGAGCAGGAATTTATTTTTTTTTATCCTTCTTCTTTCTCCTTCCTTACCCCGCCATGAGAAAAACAGCAAATGAACACGTCAAAAAAATTAATTATTGTTTTCTGTAGCAATTCCCAACGTCCTGAGGACTTTAGAATGTACCGCAATTTTTTTCCCGCGCGTTTCTGTTCTAAGAGAACACTGGAGGCGAGGAGGAGAGTTTTTTTTTTTTTTAAGTTTATAAGTTAGGGGGTAGAGGAATGAAAAAAAAAAATGAAAAGAAAAGAATGAGCTACCGGAATAAATTATAAAATGCTGTATGTAGAGGCGGTACAAATGAGCTGTATGCGGAAATTCATTAGCATGAAGCCCACTCATTACGACTTGTGTTCGAATTTCCCCCCAGGGGTGATGTTCCAGACGATGAAAATAAAACTCAACGAAAAAAAAAATCTTCTTTTTTTTAAAAATATATACTTTCTGTTCTTAAGCGCAATTTTCGTATTATTCTTTTGGTATCATTTCTTACTTTCATTCTTTTTTCAGTTAAATAGAAAAAAAAATGTTCCCAATCCCAATTTTCTTTTCGAAATTATCCATTGAGTAGTAATTTTCAACTGATATGCACGTGAGCGTTATATATCTATTTGCTATCCATGGAATGAGTTCTGCTTTCACTAGAGAATAAATAATAGGTTATAAAAAACTATTTATTAAAAAAAGTGAGGAACCTTTTCAGTTCCGTATCTCTTAAACTTCGCAACAGACTACTGAAGTCATCACCATTTCATAAATTTCTCATTTATATGGTGTTTGATGAAATTCTTTATGCTTTTTCTGATTTGCAAAACGGAAGAACGAATTCGTTAATCTGACTTACTATAATTAGAATTTCTTTTCGAAATATAAACGAATTTTTCGAAACATAGTTATTTTTTTTGCTTACGAAATTTCATTTCAATCTGATCATTGATGGTACGAAGACAGGAGTTTTTTAAAAACCTGGGTACAGTTATATGTACTTATGAATGATTGCTTTGTTAGTTCTTATATCAATTTATTTCAGATTTCTAATTAACAATTTAGAGTTTTCGAGGTTTTCACAGTTCTATAGCATATTTTCCTAGATACGAGATAAACTTCATTTCATTTTCTTATATTTGGCCGATGGAGTCGATTTATGCTTCCGTGATACACATCAAATGAATCGCACCAATTTAATTTCGAAATTCATTGCGTATTATCTATTTGTTTCTTATAGTATTGCTGACAACGTAATAAGGTTATCAACAAACCAAAGATTCGATAGATCGGATATTTAAATAGTTCCGAATAAAAATTTAATGATCGAATCAATGAATTTAGCTTTAAAGTTTATTTTCGTTGTTGATAACGTATTTTCATTTGGAACGATTTTTTAATGAAAGGCTACAGGAGGAAAAGGAGCTTACAATTGAAAATCTTGCAAAAATTTTAAAGCAAATTAACTCGCAAAAGAATTTAATGTTTTACAGAAAATTGATAAAAAGAACCCACAGAATTTTCGCTTTGTTTCGATTATAGTTATTTTATTAAATTTATTCTTTATTTTTCTTAGAAATTTAAGTAAAAGTGCTTATTTAGGCAAATTAACGTAAGTTCCAAAAAATTCTACATGAAATCGAATAAATTAAATGTTCGCTGATTCTTATGTACCCATGTTTTTACTACACAATGCATTAAACGAAGAAAATAATTACTTGAAAACCAAAGATTATATTATAGAATGTATAAATCATCATCTTATTTTTTCTTAATATTTCGCTTATAAACGATAACAAAGTTAATATAACCGCCTTTTTACATGCGACTTTCAACTGATAAGTATCTTATATATTCGTTTCAAAATGTAGTAATTAATTTCTTTTCAATGAATTACGGAGTACTCCTGTAGAATTTCGCAATTTTTACTTCATCTCATTACGGTAAGTAGTTTCACGTAAAATGTTCCAAAATGCAGACGCATTGAAAAAGAAGAAAAAAAAAAATACTATATCTATTTATATAATACGTTTGGAAACGAGATTTAGCATAAGCATATTTTTAAAAACAATTTTTTTTTAAAATTACCTATTTATTTCATATTTTAGGTGTGAAATAAGTTACAAGTTGAGCTGATTTGAAAAATCTCTTTAATGTAAAAGTCACCATATTTCTCTACATAAAATTGAAATGATCTGTGATTGCTTGAAGGCGAATGTGTGCTCTCCTTGGCGGGTTCGAACAAACTTTGAAACACAAATTTAAGACCGAGAAAGGTTATTGCATTAAAATTCTACCTCCATTCCTAGAAGGGGGGGACGGAGGGTACAACCAACACCTCCTAAATATACTATATATTTAATAACAGGGTGGCCATCATTTTTGCTGTTTGAGTTTCCCTGACCTTTCCAGGTTTAATAAAAAATTTTCCTGACTTTTTTCGGAGGTAGCCCATCGACCACAGAAAAAAAATCACCTGCACATTGGCTATACTAAGTAAGTATTCGCCATACTAAGTTTTCATTCAAGCCCGTATGGTTTGAATAAAAAAGCAAAATGTTTGAAAAAGAACATTTATTTAAAACTTTTAAAAATAAACCATAAAATAACTAATACATCTTTACAATGAACAGTTCTACTGTATCGAATTTTCCAGGCGTTTCGGATTAACATTATAAACTTTAAAAAAATCTTTAGAATGATCAAAATCTCATCTCAATAAAAATATACGTTGCAAAATAAAACATAAAAAGACAAAAATAGAGAGAATAAAACTTAAGAAAACGATTTTTTACTGATGTTTATAAATTTAAACACAGAAGCATAATCACACGAGTCGAATCATTTGCAAAAGAAAAAAAGCAACTTTTTATTCCAACCAACTTCCTTCAATACGGCTAAAAAAGAACAATATATATATAAATAAAAATAAAATTATAATACAAAAATAAATTATATATATTTATAAATATAAATAAAACAAAACATCAAAGACAAAAATGAGAGAAAAAATGCAAGAATTTATAAATTATAACACCAGAAGTCGAGTGTATATGAAATAATGAAAAAAAAAAATAATAAAATTCGCGAAAATTGAAAAAAACACCGAATTTACCACTTAAAATTAAATAAATAAAAATCTAATTTGAATTTTAAAAAAAAAATTACTGCGGCGTCAGCACCCCTCTTGTGCTAATCCACCACTTTGCTAAATTTGGTCTCGTAAATCAAATGTCTGGACGTGCGTAAGAACAAAAAAAAAAAAATATTCTTTTATATATATAAGTAACGGCTGTCCCATACTTTGTAGATTCCATAATTTATCAAAAGGATCGGTATTCATAATGTCTCCCAACACTCAGAGAAAAAAAGCATACATAAAATAAGCAACAACAACAAAAAAATACTGAAAGAAAATATTATCACTAATTTCCAATACTTCATAATTCAATGAAAAGATCTCTAGAAGTGGAAAAACAAACTAATTCTGGTATAACTTCTATTTGATATTAAATCATCATAAAAGCAGGCTAGATGCATACTAGATGCATAGATGCTAACTTGTTGACAGATAAAGAGAAGTTTACGATCTCCTAAGCTATCTGAATCTCCTTGACATGTAGCCAAATCCCGGTTCTTCTTCCACATCTAAGTGTGATTATACTATAGATTTTCATAGAAGTATAATCTAATTTAACTACTAAAAGGAACGAGATTTTTTTGTTCATATAGTCCAGTCAACGAAGGTCCAAAATCGGGGTGAAAAACATTAACTCATATAGTTTTGAAAATTGGTACATGTGGTGCTGCGGTCAAGACTTCAGACAGAGAAGTGAACTGACGAGATCGAGTTGAACGTGACTAAAAATAAATGCGCAGTTGTGAAATAATTCAGTTTCAAGTTTCGAATATTTCCTTATTTTGTTTTAGCTACCGACGTCGCTTTTGTTATGTTAATAAAGATGCTGTTTATAGACATCGAGTTGGTCATTTGCATAATTAATTAGCAGACCAGTACAGTACACATGTTCGTGAGGGGCTTATTATGAACATACTAAAAGTCCCGGTCCTGGGGGGTGAGTTCGCGGCGCCATCTTGGATTTCATCCTCCTTTTTTTGTTTTTCCTGAATATCTTGAAAAATATTCAGTTTTCAGATTACAATTGATTTAAAAAATTAAGACCGTAAATTTCCCTACAAATACATACTTTTATTTTTCTTTCAGCTTTAATAGTTTCCCAGATAATAGATGTCAAACGTTGCCGCCACTTTTGATTTCATCCCCCTTTTTTAGTTTCTCTTAAATATCTCGAAATCTATTCAATTTTGAAATTACATGCAATCAGTAAAATTCCCTATAAGCATATGCTTTTATTTTTGTTTTAGCTTTAATAGTTTCGAGATAATGGATTTCAAAGTTTGCCGTCATCTTGGATCTGACATTTTATTTTATTTTTTTTTAATATCTAGAAAAAAAATTTGATTTTCAAATTATGTTAAATACAACAAATTAATGATCGTAAAATTCCCAACCAATGCATCCTTTTATTTATTTTCTAGCTTGAATAGTTTCTGAGATATTTAAGAAAAACTAAAAAAGGGGGATAAAATCCAAGATGGTTGCAAATAGAAAGCCAGTTCAATTTGCATGCATAAAATATAAATTCTGTTTATTTGTTTCAATTTGAAACTTGTCCATTTGCCTTCACGGGATTCGAGCAAAAGTTGACACGAAGTTTCTTAGAACTTAAAAGGATTAGTGAATGCCCTTAAAGGGGAAGGGGCCTTAAACCACGGGGGATGTAAATCGATATTTGACATAATTCTTCGCTACAAGTTATTGGCACTGTCTATCTTAGAAATTTGATTCGACATCTTAGGGAATAAAGGTGGCAATAAACTTTTAGTCGGTGGAATTCAGAGCATTTGAAAATTGTTAAAGCTAGAAAATGGCTTGGAATGGAGATAATGGATTCAATTCATTCTCACGTGATGCACATCAAGTAGACCGTGCCAATTTAATTTTGGAATCCGTTGCGCATCTTGCAGGAGCGAAAATATGGTGATGTACGGCAGTTGGATGTTAAATGCCATGTACTTAGATTAACTGTGGTATCATGTGAATTGATTCCAGCAAAGAATTTATTTAAAAAATTATCCAGTCTTCCCAAAGGTGGTGAAATTTTATGTCCTTTTGAATATCCCTTGATATAAAATTCAAAAAAACCGAAGGACAATCTCTTAAAGCTACCGATATCAACTTCGAAACGCCGCGCTTCTCTCACTGAAAATACTGTAAAGCACCGTTTATACGTCTTTCAAGGGACTAACGTAAATCGACGTATAAATGAAAAGACGTATAATCGAAATTTTACTAAACAACTTTGATTACTACAAATTTAATGCTATTAACGCAAATTAAGTTAAAAATACTAAGTTTTTTTAAAGATAGTACTAGTATAATACTACATAGTACAGAAATCAATAATTAAATTTTAAAATTAAGCATTTATTGTAAAAGTGAGAAAAATCGTAGATTTATTGCATATCTTGAGTAACTGCTAATTATACATGTCATAATCTCGCTTAATTTTATTTCAAATTCTAATATTATATATTTTAAAATCTTAATGTATTCCAAAATCACTTTTCTAAAACTCCAGTTTCGTTCTTTTCCCGCGCTGGAGGTATATTAAATCTCTCGTTTTGGCATATTTGTTGCTAAAAGAATATTTTAATCGTTTCCACGCGCACACAAATCGCGAAATCAGCGACTTATTGCCGCCATGCATTTTTCCTAAAACACTTACGTAATATACTAAAAGTAGCTATTATTCCCTTCACTTTGATCACGTGTCTGTCTGTTAAATCCCTACCTGTGAAAAAGCAGGGATCTTCTGTTGTCTTTTGGCTTAAAACTTAAACAAAGTTGTATGTACATTTTGTCACTCTCCCATAATAAAAGAAATTAGAATATAACTCGGCCTGTTTTCTGTTTAACGACTACAACAACAAATACATTTCATACATATCTTATACGATTTATATGCATACAGGTAGACGTTTAAGAAAATCTTTAACCTTTGTCTGACGTGCCGATTGTCTGTGAGTATTAAGAACATCATTATGAATCGAATAAAGTTCATTGAATGTTTTTCCCTAAAACAAATAATACATACGTGAAATGTATTCGTCGTTGTAGTCGTTAAATAAAATCAAGCCGAGTTGTTAACTAATTTTCTTTTATTATGGGAGAGTGACGGAATGTACGTACATCTTGGTTCAAGTTTTCAAGCCAAAAGAGGACAAAAAATCCCTGCATTTTCTCAGGTAGGGATTTAACACATAGACACGTGATCAAAGTGGAGGGAATAATAGCTATTTTTAGTAAATTACGTAAGTGTTTTAGGGAAAATGCATGGCGTCAAGGAGTCGCTGATTTCGCGATTTGTGCGCGCGTGGGAACGATTAAAATATTCTTTTAATAATAAATATGCCAAGACGAGAGATTTAATATACCTCCAGAGCGGGAAATAGAACGAAATTGGAGTTTAAGAAAAGTGATTTTGGAATACATTATGACTTTAAAATATATAATTTTAGAATTTGAAATAAAATTAAGTGAGATTATTACATACATATTTTATTTGATTTCACAAAACGATCGGTCAGTATATGAGATCCTACGCTTCATGGTATCGGTGATGAGTTCATCTTAGTTTGGGACAATGGAAGGAAGCAAGAGAAAGCGCTCATTGTGCTCAGTGCACTTATGGGCAATGAAACAGCATGCGGAGACAGATCCTACCCCTCACCCTTCTTCCAGCTTACCAGACATGAGGCGAACACCACATTTTCTCACCTTCTTCAGGCGGAGGACTTGATTATCAGGAATGGATCTTTTGATCCCACAATCAGGATCAACTCAACATCGTTTGGCCTATTGTTTCTAATCATCAGGCTCGGAGATGGAGGCCCATTTGAGGCCGTGTGCTTCGTAAAACCCCTCATATCTGTGTATGTGGACAATGGAAGGTTACGTTAAGATAGGAGTATCGGATGATGGCTTCTTGAATAAGTCGCTGAGCGAAATTTTGTGATTACTTGTGAACGTTTGGGATTACTTGGGTAGAGCTCTAAATTCTCCTCCAGTCTATTTAAATAAACTGCAACAAGAACTGAGCTGTCATAAATGGCATTATATCCTATTCACATATTCGGCAACTTGATTTTTGCTGTGGAAAACTAATGTCTATTATGCATTACAGCCGGGAAGCATGTATCCCTAAATAAAATTTAGGTTTTTGAAATTAATTATTACAAAATTCAAAATTATTAATTTTGCAAAACGTTGTAGGTATTTAATTTATACTTTAAGATAAAGTAATGTAAAATACAAATAATAAACGTATAAAGATATGTGGCTAGAATTGCATGGGTTTATCTAAATATTTGTAGAAAGTATCCCGAAAACGACTTGAACCGCAACTTTTTGAAGCCAGTTTGTATGCAGATAAAAGATATAATTGCTTGTTAACTTATAAATAAAATTCGGAAGAAGGTGCTTTATTTATTTTTTGGACATTTAGCGGTAAAAATTAGAGAAAAGAATACTGAAATGAAAAACAACTCCTCCCCCCATGGTGGGGCACCACTAATATGTGGATGGGATTTTATTTATTTATTTACAACTCGCCCCGGCCCAGCCTACCCAAGAGGGTGTAAGGCCTTCCACATGTGGATGAGATGTCATCGGATAAGTGAGCTGGTTCTCGCTACTCCTGAGGCATATGAATGGACGTGTAGTTGTGTTGGTGGGGGAAGGGGACTGTGCCAAAAACGGTGATGGCCATTAGGTAACAGGTCATTTAGTTACCAGGATGCCATAGCAGCAAGGAAGTTCTCTTTGAGGTTATACGGAAAGTAAACCTTTAATTTGTGATTTAAATCACAAATTAAAGGATTCGAGTATTCAAGTCAAGATTTGGAGTATTTCATTTAAATGAAGACGAACGATGATACCACTAGATTCTATAAAAAGAAATTACAAAAGTAATGAAAATAAATTGAGTTCTTAGCCGTGATGATCTTACAGATACTACAGTCAAAATGTAGAGGGTTTCCGTACAATACGTTTATTAGCTCGAATCTTTGAGACTGCTCGAGATCTCTGTTTACTTCATTACGATTTTAATTCCGTTTTTGAATAAGAGTCAATTAAATGGAACATCCAAAAATTATCTACGTGTCACCTTTAAAAGAGCCACGCTTGTCCTCTTGAGACCTCGCGTGAATTTTGATGGACATTTGTGTCTTTTTTGCAAAAATAATGTTTATTTCCATTCAAACCCCTTAAATCCCGATGTCCAATGCTTTGGATGGTCCCGTGCTGTCATCTATTAATTATATTAGTTAATTAATTAATATGTAATCAATAAATTAATTATATAGGGTGTCCAGACTTATCTTGATCCAATATCTGATTTCTAAACCGTTAGAGATAGACGTATAGTTCCGATTGGAAAAATGCTTTAAATGAAAGGAAGAACTACATTTTAGTTTTTTTGAGTCACTAAATATATTTCTAAATAAGTTTCGAATTCTAACTTTTTATACGGTCCCTTGGTCCTATCAGTCATATTTAGTAAAAGGTTCTTGATACTCTAAAATTTTATACAAAAAAAGTCCCAATCTTCTGCGACAAAAACTGCGCGAGTTATGGATATTTGAATTTCATGATTTTTAATCAGCGGCCTCGTCGAGCAAGTGCTGCGCATTGATTGGTGGAATTTCTTCAAGACGGCTATTGGGAAATGGTGTAAAGTGGTCTAAGCCAGCGATATTCAAAGCTCCATAACTCAGTCAGTTTTAGTCGCTGAAGAGTGGGACTTTTTCTGTTTAAGATGTTAGAGTGTCAAAAATATTTGACTACCTATAATTGATAGGACCGGGGGACCGTATAAAAAGTTAGATTTCGTAACTTTTTCAGAAATATATTTATTCACTCAAAAAACATATATTATAATTCTTCCCTTCATTTAAAGCATTTTTCCAATTGGAACTATATTTCTATCTGTAACGGTTTATGAATTAGCTTTTGGACCACGATAAGTGTGGACACCCTGTATATGCATAATGTTATATAATCCTATCAAGAATAATAATCTCGATTTTTGTGAAAACTGGTCGAAAATTATACCTTTGTGTCTCAAGAGGTTATAAAGCAGGAATGCCTAAATTCTATTTGTTTTAAAAAGCTGCTACAGTACTGACGTATTCTTTTTCTCCTTCCAAGTAATAACTCATGTATTGCGATGTTTGTTTTTAAATCTTTCGCGAGTCAGGGTATGATTTAGGGGTCAAGGGAGCGATCATATCAAATATAGAGATACTAGCAGTACGCGCACGGCGTTGCCCGTGGGATCGGGATTTCAACAAAATAAAAAAAAAAGCCCACATACAATTACATAAATGAAAGTTTTAAAAACGAAATCAAAACAGAAATATATATATATTATTGAGTTGGTCCGCCTCTTTTTCCTCTCGACCGAGTACCGTTAAATCCAAAACAATGTTAAAAAATTACAATGTGATATTTATTACACCGCAAGCAAAGTATGAAAGGCAAAGAAATAAGTTAAGACACGCTTAAAAATAATAATCGAAGTCATCGAGTAAATAAATCATTTCCTCGCAGAACGCGAAAGTAATGACGTCACCCTGGCCCTTCAGCCAATGAAACTGCCCGCAACGTTCCGGAGACTGTCGTGGGCGGAAGCTTCGCTAGAGGAAACATATCGTTCAACTACCAGGAAAAAATTAATTTAAAAAAAAAAAAAACTAAAAAAGATATTTTAACCATTCTCGTTTTAAATCCGACAGAACTGTTGCAGTTATAAGCTGAAAAAAATTGAAAATAATAGTATTATTAGAAAGTCGTATGCAACAAATTTAAAAACAAAACCAACATTTAGATGGCAAAACTGACTGATTTTTAAAAAATTCTCAAAATTCAGTAATTTACGATAGAAATTCAAAACTAACTTCATTAGAACGAAAATCGCGTGCTCTTTCCGATGGTCTATCTATTTTTGTCGTACAATTATTTGAAACCATTCTATTGAGAAATTAGTGCGAAAAATCAACCAAAACAACACAAAACATTAAATAAAAAAAATTTCTAGATTAAAAGTTAAAATTTCGGCTTCGAGGTGCATTCAGTCACCATTACGACTATCTGTGTGCCAAATTTCATGCCTGTAAGTACGATAGATTCGTCTGGACATCGCAGACAAACACACACACACGCACACAAACATTGCCTTTTATAAGTATAGATAAATTACAAAGTCTTACAGGAAGAATAATT
Source organism: Araneus ventricosus (assembly GCA_013235015.1). Taxonomy (NCBI): domain Eukaryota; kingdom Metazoa; phylum Arthropoda; class Arachnida; order Araneae; family Araneidae; genus Araneus; species Araneus ventricosus. The sequence continues at coordinate 11,399 of BGPR01004658.1, read as the reverse complement.
GTAGCATAATCGAACTTAAGAGAGGCTCAGAGAACTTTGATAGGAAGAAAAAATATTGAATGAGAAAAGCATTCAAAGCTTTGATTAAAAAGAAAAAAAAAATACTGTATCAGAAAACCAGAACCGATGATTAAGTTGCCAAAAGTTTTCAAGTATTGTAGGGAGAAGTGAGTCAAGTATTATAATTTCTCATGAATTACTTTTAAGATATAACAGCTCAAATTTGGCAAGACGGAGTATACGGAGAAATCTTCTTATCATTCTGAATAATTACCATTCTTAGAAAATTTCTTAATTTCACTACAGTAGAACTTCGATTAACCGAATGGACGGATAACAGAAATATCTTGAAACAGTAACGTGATTTCGCTTCTGGCTTGGGACGAAAATGAAAATAAAATACAGGGTGATTATAAAAAGCCTTGGCCGATATCTGACCCCCTAGCGAGTATACCGCTATAGCTAGCGGGATAAAATTTTCTATGCAGGCATTATACCATATGCGCTCAAGAATGATATGCAAAACAATAGGCCAGCTCTCACAGTTAAGGTTACAGTGACACAATTTCGAAATTTTCCAATAGCGACACTTCCTTTTTTCCATGGAAACGTGATCATCATAGTAAAAAACTTAAAATGGAGTTGGAACGATATTATTAAGGCCAAAAACAGTGGCGCTTGGGAGAAACAAAAAAAAAACAAAAAACAAAATTCTTGTAGCTATTATTTACTATTGGTTGTTTTTGCTTTTTTCTTCGTCTGCCTAACGCTACCATTTTTCGGTCTAAAAAATACAGTTTCAATTTCATTTTTAGTTTTATACAGTGAGGATCACGTTTTCATGAAAAAAGTAGGTGTTGCCATTTGAAAATTTTTGTCACTGTAACCGTAACTGTGAAAGATTGACTATTGTTTTGCACATCATTCTTGAGCGCATACTGTATAATACTTGCATGCTAAATTTTATTCCCTCCCTTTAACGGTACGCTAGCTAGGGAGTCATATATCCTTAAAGTTTTTTTTTTTTATAATCACCTTGTATTTTGGAAGTGAATAATACATACATGCTGTATTTAATTGTACATAACGATCAATATAAACTTCAATACAAGAGTAGTCATGACTTCGTTCCTCTTAGGATCGCCAACTCTTTGCCGCCAAGAACGGCGATGAGAGAACATTTGCTTTGGATGCGTTTATATGTTTTCAATGAGTGACAAGCGCGCATGCGCACAGATTGATATTTTCATCGGTGTTTTGCTTATCAGGCTATATTGCGCTACGCTTCGATTGGACTGTTTTGCTCAACTCTTCGATGTGATTGGTCGATAAATTCGAATTTGAATAAAACTTCGTTTGAAATTCTTTCGATTGAATATCGGTTCAGTACCGTGTATGTTATTCTGTGTATTTTGTTTCTCAATGAATAAGCAAAGCTACGAGTATTCCGCAATGCTGAAAGCGAAGCCGCTGATATTTTTTAAGTTAAAAAATTTGCCCGGTACACGCTTGAAATGCCGCATTTATTGCATGCGGAAATTCTAGTTTTCGGAATTTTTTAAAAGAAACCTAGATTCCTAACATTCAATGAAAAAGCGAAGCTACTAGTTTCCTGCTATGCTGAAAGCAAAACCGCTGATGTTTTTCTAAGTTAAAATGCCGCAGGGATTGCGTGCTCAATCTCTAGTTTTCAGATGATTCATGCGCAAGAGAGCAATAAAAGTCGCACTGCACATCCAAAACAGTATTTGACGACGGCAAATGAAATTGCGCCAAGAAAAATTGGCAAGAAACAGGTGCGTACCGTAAAGTCCACATTTACCTAAAACTATAAACCTACTTTACTTTTTACACGAGGACGGATAATCGAAACTGACGGTTAAACGAATAACGGTTAATTGAAGTTTTATCGTAATTCCAAATTTTCTATTTTCCAAGTTCTCTATTATCCAAACGTATTTATTGCTGGGCAAAATCTAATATCTTCAGAAATGGCGGTTGATTCACTGTATTAATCAGTTGTTCTATATTTATATGTTATTTGTATATTTATCCATTATTTGAATTTGTCATTAGCAAAATATAATACTATTTTAATGTAGAATCTTTATTAGTCATACCTTTATCATTATTTTGGTCAACTTCATATCTGTAGATTATTCCTACAAAATGAATTTGTATTGCTGATATTATGTCAGTAATCTTTTCTTATCAATATTTCTGTCAAGCAACTTCATTTATTTATAATTAAAGATTTAATGAGAAATCAGCTGGGTTTCATTAAAATATTCTTTTCAGAATACAAATTTCGCATTGACATACAAAGCGAATAGGAGAAACGTTCAATATTAAAAAGTTTTCTGATTAATATCGAATGTATGAGTAACAAAATATGGAAATGTTTTGAAAATCTTATTTATGTTTTAGTTTGGAGATTAATAGATATTCTTAATTAAAGACGAACTACAGATGATTTATAATACAGATGATTCTTCATTTTATATTCAGTCCTAATCATCTTCTGAAATTTTCCTAATTCAGCACGATCTTCTGATCCTTTCGCTTTAACTCATTATCTTACCCTTAGTATTTCTCTTACAGAAAGTGGATTAGTCGATATGAGACAAAGTCGGTGGAAAAAAGCATTGTTATCACTTGTTGTGTTTAAGAGAGATGCTTCTTGATCAGTATTCTTTTCATAGTGAATTTGCGGAGTAATATCCTTAACAAATCAGTGGCGGCATATCGGGGGGGGGGGGCCCGGGGGCGACAGCCACACCCTACTTTTTGCGCGAAAATTTAAATTTTTATTTCATTTTAGCTGCCTAAAACCAGGAATTTAATCCTCTGAGTGATTAGCTATTTTAATCTATATGCTTTAAAGTCTTAAAAATTTGCTTTAAAGGTGAATAATTGGAGCTTTATTGTGTTTAATCAAATCTCTGAAATCTTAAGAATATTTTATACATGGTAGTTTAAGAGATTATACTTAAAAGCATGAATTACCTACTTTTAAACTGAATATGAGAAACGAAAAAATACGTACAAAACGCTTAGGGGGTTAAAAATAAAGCTATAGTGTCCGAGAATTTAGCTAATTTTGTAACTAAATTTTGTTGTCTACCAACTATACGCCCGGGTGTTTTTAGATGCCTAAGATTTTTGTCCCCTACATTTTCCACCCAATCGCCACCACTGAACAAAAATACGGCTAACTTCTTTATTAACCCTCTTACTGCGTAACCCGCGATTTCCGCGTGTTGGAAGCAAGTCTATTTTCTGCTGCATCCTGCTATTTTCACAGGCTAATGTGCTTACTTAGTACTTTTATAGCGTTGGATCATATTATACTCATAAAGCTTTGCATATAAATAACAACTAGCTTGGCTCAACGGTATTTGAACACCTTTGCAAACGTTGCATCTAAATAGTGATTTAAAAAAATTAAAACAGACAGAGGGTTGAATATGCTTCTTTGACAGATAAACTCTAAAACGTCCATTCAGGCAGTGGCGACTCATCCATTGGGGCTGCAGCACTCCCTGAAATTTTTTTAAACTAGTATTTTCGTTTTTAATCTTATTGGCTTACTTTTTCACTCTCAGAGTTCCATGACTTACGAAAATGCAAAAAAGTAATTAAAAATTGAAAAGAAGACAGCAAATGAATCAACAAGTAAGAGAGAAGCAGGTCTGAGCTGCAAAGTACCTTGTCCCCCAAAAATATTCGTTCACTGCGCAGAAAATCCGGAGAGGAAAAGCAACCCTTTCTCCCTTTAACTTAGACGGGCTATGGGCTGCCGGGCGAGCAGCTCTGGTTGGCACGGAGCCAACTGAACGAGAAAAAGATGCTCTTTTTTAATTTATTTTTCTTTTTTTCCCCTCATTCCTACACAAAATGGCAATCTCATTGGCTGTTTATGGGTTTTGGATTCGGTTTGTGTTGCGTCGGCAGAAACACATCTGGTTGATTGATTATTTGCTTTCTCTTGATAGAAGGCTAGATTTCTTCTGAAGAAGATATTCATTTTTGGAAGAGTGCTATCGAGTGAAGTGAGCGAGTAGGGAAGTGTGTAAGTGGAGCTCTGTTTTTTTTTTTCGTCAGCAGAACCGTCACATCAACATTCACTTAACTTTCTGTTAGTAACACTAGTAGTAAATGTCATATGCTGGTTATTTAATTTGTTTGAAAAGCAGGAAATTTCATACCTGTCTTTGGAATTAAAAAATTTGGCCTACTGAAACTTAAAGTAGATTTGTAAAAATGAATTCTCTTGATAAATATTATCTTGCAGCGCTCCTCCTGTCTGAGCTCACGAGCCGCCATTGCATTCAGATGTATATGTTTTATACGCCCTCTATTTGCGATGTGAAAAGTAGTATTTGAATTACAATTGACCGTTGTTTCTTTTTCAAGATGTTAATGAACTAATATTTAGGAATTAAATTTTAATATTTTAACGTTAAATGCTCAGAATTTCTGGAGCTTCTTGCTAACAATGTATATATTTTCTTTTTTCAAAAAGACACAATTTGGGTTTGCTTGTTCTTTGTTTTTTTTGGAGGTAGCTTCTATGATTTTTTTTAAATTGTAAAATAAACCCTGAATCGTTTCGTCGGTAATTGTTGAGGAATGGGAATAATATCTATTTTCCCTAAAATCGGTCGCAACCCATATCAGAAGCTTCTTTGTCAGAGTTCGAATTAGCACCTGAAAGGCGCAAATGAGCTCTTGAATGACCAACCCCCGTAGAGTCCGATGCTCACTTTTCTCTTCACATTGGAAAGGGAATATTCTGGTGTTCTTGAGTGTATGAATTTTTTTATTCCTTCCACTCAATAAAAGGTCTGAGGTGAAAGAGACGAAAGAAACGTAACCTCGCATAACTAGTGGTTCGCATAACGAGCAAAATAAATTGTAAAAAAATTAACGCGGTTAATGAGCAACGTTCTTCATAACGAGTGACGAGGAGAGGGGAACTCCCGAAGTTTGCGCCTGCTACACTCATATCCACGGGGCTTTCATTTTGCTTCAGTTCTTATCACATTAGGTGTCTGGTACTTGTGCGTGCACTTTTAAATATAACCTGTTTCAACTGTTAATCGAATGAGATTTTTTAATTTCTTTTTTCTAGTAATAAATGTTTTGAATGAAACGAATGACTGGTTATTTACATTTTTTTTGATTCCAGTAATATTTAAGGCCATGTTTTTTTCAAAAACTATGTTTCTGCCGTGCATTTACAGTTGTTGAAAGGCTCGTCACAAATGATGTGACGTAACGAGTCGAGTGACGTATTTGAGTCAATGACGTGTCGTAATTGACTTATTTCTTTCAATAAGAATGACAGAACAGCTTCATCAGTCCGTGTTTAGCACTCATTCCGCTTTTCATTTCTGCAAATCCTATCCGCATTCCACGCGTACTCTGTACTGTTTTCCTACAGCTCAAATGTCATTATCGCGAAGAAAAATAAGCGGCAAAATCAATAATGTGTATCTTCTGTTTTGATTTTTTTTCAAAACTTTTTCGTGCCATTGTGGGCATTTTTTTCCCTCTTCATTTTGTTGAAGTCCTGATTCCACGGGCAACGCCGTGCGCGTACTGCTAGTAAAAGATAAGATGGAGATGATTCAGGCTCCTTAACGATCTTGATCCCACGCTCCCAAAAAATAAACGAAGACTTCGCACCCTTCTCATCACAGGTCAACAGTAAGCAGTTCTAAAGCAAACAACTCCTATAGTTCTAACAGGTACATCAGGAAAAGTACCACCCCCACAAGGTCGTACCTGTCCTTCTCAGGACATATTTCGGAACACCTAGGGATGAAAACCTAAAAGGAAACGACGCAGGCGCAAGTTTTACCTCCCAGCCACCAGAACGTGACGTTATACGTATGCAAGACAGCCAGGCAACAAACAGTTAAATACATACTCTCTGTTACTGCTAAATTTGTTTTTCTTCTTTCCCAATAATAGTATGAGTGGTTGTGTAAATGAAATGAACAAAATGAGAATGAATGAGTGTATGCGTGAGAGGCTTCTTTAACCCTTCAACCGGCTGAAACGTAGAAAGTCGCTCTCTGATGACTATTCTAAAACCGGCTCCGTCGCAGAAAGTCGTTCTTCGATTACTACTCTTAAACCGGCTCCGGCGTAGAAAGTTGCTCTCTGCTTATTACCCGATAACCGGCTCCGAAACATTTGCTTTCACCATTTAGCTACAGAGAGGCCGTTTTCAAAGCATTCAGCTGAAATATTTTTGCCGTTCAAAGGGTTAAATTCACTAACCAATGATATTTCTCTTTCAGTTTCGCGCGGTAATATTAGTTTCTTTCCATATCAGGTAATTAAGTCTACGCCCCTCAATTCCAGCGGCCGTTTCGCAGAGACAGCCTCCCGTCGAATTTTTTTTTAACTAAACGAACCAAGTAACAGTGGCGTATTCTGGGCAGCGTATGCTGTTTCTGTTTGCTATAGGCACAATTCCGAGGAATGTTTTTTTCTTAGAAAGGACTGGCCATAATTTTTCCCCCACTTTTCATTTTTTAAATTTCATTACGATGATTATGAATTTGAAATACCTACGTTTGATTCCTACTTAGCCTTTGAAACACAATAAGTATTACGATCAAAACATCTTTAAATTATAGGTAACTAACGCTTACCTTTGTTTTGGTCGTCTCAGTTTTTCTTCATACTGGAGTGGCTTTAAGTATAATCTGAAATCTCTTTATTATGTGGCAGGTATGTAGTCAGGGAGTAAATCTTTAAGAATGAAAATATTTAATAATGATTAAGTTTACTTGACTAATTTTATATTTACATAAGTTAGAAAAAGGGGATTACAAAGACGCGCGTAGAAAAGTTGGCCGCTAAAAACCAAGAGAGAGCAAGGTAAACAAAACCCCTGGTGGCGAGGAAGGAAAGTTCTCTTCAGTTAATTTCAGTCCCTGGTGGTTTCCGACAATAAGTGAATTCACATTTTACTGTTTGCAATAAAGTCAAATCTTAGCCTTCTGGGATCATTTTATAATGTAAGGGGGCTTCATTATAAAAATAAGTAATTAATCTATCCTTTACAAAATAAATTTTGGTGTAAGCTGATTATCATAATGAATGAAATTTCATGAGAATTTATTAATTATTACAAAATTCCCAGAAACCTGTCCGATCTCCTAATTTCTTTTAATAAATAATCCACTTTCGATTATTACAGCATTTCCACCTAAGAAATATTGCTTGGCTAATTAAAATGTCTTTTTACTCTAATTTGTGAGTCTCTGATCGAAAATAATTCCAGCATTCAAGATTTTCAAAATTATGCATCTCAAAAATCTTAAGGTTCGATAGGATCTAAAAATTCTGCTGGCCGTTTTTCTAGTTAAATGACTTAATTTCCTTTACAATAGGAATATTTCAACACTTAATGCTGGAATTTATATTTCATAAACTGAAATTTTTAAGAAAATTAAAATTTTTTTAAAATCTTGAAAATTTTTTAAAGCTAAAATAATCATTTTCCGAACTATCATTCTTCCGACATAAAATATTTATCTTCACTTTTCCGTTAAAAATTACGATTTTGAGAAAATGGGTGATCATCTTTTTCACATGATTATAAACTTTCTAGTTTCAAAAATATATGTGGTTATGCAATGAACACTGTTACTGGAAAAAGTGGTGGACCACATTGCACGATGTTAAATTCCTTTAAGTCAATTCATGTTGGAGTGACTTACCTCAAAAGCGCCGTACCAGATATAGTTTTGGAATCCGTTGTGTATTTTGCAGGTGCATAAAGAACGTGACGTCACAGCACATTGTAAGACAAGGTGCACATTCAATTTTATGTTTCTTCTTGACTTAGATATTCGTTTCAGTGCCTTTGCGCTTTTCTTCAACCTGAGTGTAAAAACGGACCTTGTAAAAATGTCGGAAATTTAGCTGAAAAACATTTTAAGTCTGGTTACAGTAGCTGCTTAGAGTGAGGTTTAGGAATGAGTTGGGAAAGGTTTGACTAATTTTGAGTTTGCAGTAAAAGACTTTAAACAGAAGCTCAGACGCTCTCAGAATGGTTTAACGTCTTAAGGATTTCATTTTTTTTGCTATCTAATAAGATGACCCCTCCTGTTTCTGAAAGGGGCTTTCGTTTTCATTCATCTAGGAAGGCAAAGGATACTTGAGATGCTTATAGATTCTACGTACTTTTTGTGTCAAATTATACGGCTAATTAATGATTAAATTTTAGTTTATAAACTGCCAACTCCAAACTGAAACTAAACCTACGAATCGCAGCAGTTCTTTCCACTCTTTCACATAGTACCCGAAGTCAATACTTTACTGTATTTTGTATATAACCCCTTAAGAGTCGCATTTTCATTGCTATCTAATAAGATGATCCCTTCTGTTTTGCAAAAGGGCTGTCGCTTTCATTCATCCAAGAAGTTATAGAATACTTGAGATGCTTATAGATTCTACGTACTTTTTGTGTCAAATGAAACAGCTAATTAATGATTAAATTTTAGTTTATAAACTGCCAACTCCAAACTGAAACTAAACCTACGAATCGCAGCAGTTCTTTCCACTCTTTCACATAGTACCCGAAGTCAATACTTTACTGTATTTTGTATATAACCCCTTAAGGGTCGCATTTTCATTGCTATCTAATAAGATGATCCCTTCTGTTTTGCAAAAGGGCTGTCGCTTTCATTCATCCAAGAAGTTATAGAATACTTGAGATGCTTATAGATTCTACGTACTTTTTGTGTCAAATTATACGGCTAATTAATGATTAAATTTAAGTTTATAAGCCTTAAAATGCGGTAATTCGATGTACGTCAATATGACGGCCGCGAGACTTAAGGGTTTAAGGAGAAAGGACCATTTGGTAGTGGCATTGGGGTATGCATATTTTCCTTTAATGTGGATGAAGAATGTTTGGCAGCTGATGATTGGGCTAGGATGATTCTTGATTTGGTTGAAGAAGTTATTAGACAGCTCCTTGATGTAATCTTTTTAGGTCATTATGTATGACATTATTTCTTACTTATCTTGGCTCATTCGTCATGATATGGAGACTTTTCTTTTGTAGAATTTCAATTTTCTTTCTATGCGTTTTTCTTGCAAGCCCCCAGATTTGGGGAATACTTGCTTGCATAGCAGAACTATATGGTCGTTCCCAAAGGACTTTCTTAGTGGGAATGGGGAGTGTCTGCCAATGAGGTGAATCATTAACCTTCCAGCGGGCGCGCCTACGCAAATTTTTTGACATATCGTGCATCGTATTACATATATACATCGTATTATTTTACAAAAATAAATGCAACTTTTATTTATGTTATATGTATTTATTAGCTTAATAGTAAGCAAATATTTTTAAATAAAAATTGCATTTAAATTTATAAAAGAACGATATAAATATGTAATAAGATGCGCAATGCAAGTATCTCTTTGCAAACGCGCGCCCGCTGGAAGGTTAAATGAGTCTTTCCAAAAATTTCCATCATTGTAAGTGACATATTTATTGAAGGTGAGCTTGCTGTCAAGCAAATGTCCTATGTATTTTACCATGAAAGATCAACCAATAAAAGGTCCAACTCTTTTATTGGTTTGTCGTTTCCGGAAGAGAAATATAGCACGTGTTTTCTCTGCGTTTATGGCACAGAGTGCAGATCTTCGATCTTGTTAAAACTGTGCTTTTGTGTGGGCTGTTAGGTGAATTCACGCCATTAGCCCTCAGACTGCCGATTTTTTTAAAAATCACTAATTGGATACACGTTTGCAAACATATTCAAATACGGTTGAACCAAGCGAATTATTATTATTTATATGCAAAGCTTTATCTATAAAATAATCAACGTCCGAAGTCGCTAACGCTGAGGAAAGTGGGCGTGGCTACGTGCCAATCACACCCGCAGGGGGGAGTGGCTAGCCCAGAGGGTTTGGGGAACGGTCTTAGAATTCGGAGCGTGGTTCCAAGTTATTGCGGGTTTTGAGAAGGGAAGTGGATTTCCCTTATCTTTGAAAGAGCATTGCCGTAATTTCGAGTTCTCTCTATTCCACTGGTCTAATTCAAAATGAAAGGCAAAAACGCCTCTCACTTTTTTCAGAATACCGTGAATGTATTCTTCAACAACTAAGTCAGGATATTGTAAATCAATCTCCTTATTTTTGTGAAAGTCAAGTTGAAACACATCAATGTTATTGACACAAAACGAAAGTTAGGGTCAGTTGATTCATCAGTTCTGTTTTTTATGCTTTTTTACTTTCTCGTATACGAAGAGAAAGTATTGTAATCGTCAAAAAATTCAAACTCGAGATTTTGACGAATCTCCACGTTTTAGACCTACCCAAAAAACCCAATTTTGGAATTACGTCTGTCTGTGAACATGATAACTCGAAAACTATTAGAGTTACGGGGATGAAATTTGGTATGTGGTCTTTAAACATAATTTGTAGGTTTCTATCAAATTTTGGACAAAATCCGTCAACGGGAAGTCTGTCTGTTTGTATGTCCGCGGTCATACGAACACTATAACTTAAAAACTTGAATATCTAGATGGATAAAATTTGGTATATAGTTTTATCATCATGAAAGTAGGTCCGTATAAAATTTTGGGCCCAATCCGTCAAAGGGGTGACTGTCTGTCGGTCTGTATAATCGCATGCTTGTTAAGCATTCGTTTCAAAACTTATCTCCATGCGCATGCGTACTGGCAGCAAGCGGAAGGATTACGTCACGTTGTCCTTGAGACGGAGTTTGTGATAGATTCGTTTTTATCTATCTCCTGTTTGGTTTTCGTTCGCTCGTGCCCTCGCATTAGCGGAGCTTGCTAGAGTGAAAAGATTAAATATTGCTAAGTTTTAATACATAGGCATCTCTTTGAATATGTTTCTTCACCTAAATATTTTACAATCACTATAATCTACAATGGAAAACCTTCTGATATTCGTTGCATTACAGTAGGTTCGATTTTTTTTATCCTCGCAGGGGGGAGGGGAAATGACAAATTTTTGAGCAGCATACGATAAAGTTTAGGGGAGGCCACTCCCACTGTTTTTTTTTTATTTCTTAAGCATTCTAGCAATCTACATGAGATTTTCTACAACAACTTTCGTTAGTAAATCTGTGTCAATCGAATCTGAGATATTATTGGCAAGCTAAAAGCTCGTCTTAAACGGCACAAATATTCTAGTTACTATAATATGATTCAACGCTATAATAGTACTAAGCAAGCACATTAGCTCGAGAAAATCGCAGGATGCAGCAGAAAATAGACTTACTTCCTACCCGCGGAATAAGTAGTCAGAGAGTTAAATCTGTGACGCCGCTGAATGAAAGTTCTGTAGTGAATTTCAGTAAAAATAGAGTAAAATAAACTACACAAATGTATCAA